>JAKUCM010001800.1:0-86000 GCA_023374145.1 Lepidium sativum
GAGAGAGAGAGTAGAAAAAGTAAAATGTATACGTCCAGAAAAAATAAATGCATCCAAAAGTTATAATAAAGTTACGTTTTGTAATCTATTTAAATAACATGCATGTGTGACGCTAAATATGTATATTTGTCCATGGTAGACATAAATCTATATTTTGTCTTTTTCTTGACGTCTATACTTTAGTATTCCACATTATTGTCTACTTATGTATAAATATGTACCTTTCCACCATTATCGAAGAGAACATGATCATTACAGAGACAGAAATAGAGATCTGTTAAACGAAAATCTTTTTGAATCATTTTTTTTATTGATCGTATTGAATAAAATCTTACTATTCAAGAACAAAAAGATGAAAAAGAGAACCGGACCTCAACCAGTCTAATCTAAAGAACAAAAAAAAATTGATTTTGAGACTAAACCAAGACTAAAACCTAAGATGGTTATTTAATACCCCTATGGCAGTCAAGGTCCACGTACTTCGTTCTTTCGTGAAAAATTGAATTGTTGGCGATGTGTATTGCTGCAGAAGAATCACAATAGAAAGGGACTGGTTGCGTCTGAGGTGTTTGAAGATCAGTGAGGAGATTGAGGAGCCAAGTGACTTCGTTTACTGCAAATCTCATCGCACGGTATTCAGCTTCTGCTGAAGATAGAGATACAGTCTCTTGTTTCTTTGACTTCCACGAAATGAGAGCAGAGCCAAGAAAACATGGAATAGCCTGATGTTGATCTTCTCGTGTCTATGCAAGCTGCCCAATCTGCGTCTGTAAAGGTTTTAAGTGTAAGGTCTGAGTCTGCTGAATAAAAAGTCCAAGTCCAATTGAGTTCTTCACGTAACGCAGAACATTGTAGGCTGCTTGGAGGTGAGACTTCTTCGGAGCTGAAGCAAATTGGCACAGCTTGTTTACCGCAAATGTGATGTCTTGTCGGGTAATTGTTAGATACATGAGTTGTCAAACTAGTCGACGATATTCCAGAGGATCTGCTAGTGGTGGTTCATCATTGTCAAGGGAAAGCTTCAGACTAGGGTCCATTGGGATTTGCAAGGTTTACTTGCCAAGTATCCGGAGTCTGCTAGAAGGTCCATAGTGTACTTTCTCTGACAAATAGATATGCCTTTGGATGATCTTGCAATTTCCAAACCTAAAAAATATCTCAGAGAACCAAGATCACGTAACTTAAAGCATTTGTTCAAGATTTCTTTAAGAGTAGAAACAACTGCATCATTATTAGCAGCTATTATTATGTCATCTACGTATACTACTGCAATATATTCTTGTCCTATATTTCTCACAAACAATGTATGATCGCACTGAGATTTGCGGAATTTAAGACGCATTAGAACCTCATTAAACTTGATAAACCATTGTCTAGATGCTTGTTTTAAACCATAGATCGATTTCTCTAGTTTACAAACAACATTAGAGGGTAAGAAGAACCTGATTTCGACTTATAGCCTGGTGGAAGGGACATGTAGATCTTTTCTTCCAGTTTTCCATTCAAGAATGCATTAGAAATGTCGAGCTGGTGAAGACTCCATCGTTTGACTGCAGAGTCAGACAACAATGTCTTCACAGTTGTCATCTTCGCCACAAGGGAGAATGTGTCAATAAAGTCGATCCAGGCTGTTGTGTGTAGCCTTTTGCTACCAAACGAGCTTTGTATCGTTCTAAGGATCCATCTGCATAAAGTTTAGTTTTATATATCCACTTACAGCCAATTTCACGTTTGTTTGGTGGCAAGGAAACTATTCTCCAAGTGTTTACACTTTCTAGAGAAGTCAGTTCCTCGTTCATAGCCTTTACCTATTCATCTTGTTTCTTAGCTTGGCTGAAGCTAGCTGGTTCTCCAAACTGCAAAACAGAGAGAAGGAAAGATCTATATTCATTACTTAGACTATCTAGAGACACAAAAGCATATAAAGGGTATGGAATGTTGCTCTGTGTTGTTGCAGATATAGTCTTTAAGATGAAGTGGTTGTTTGGGCACTCTTTTGGAGATTGAGACATTGGTGTTGTTCTGTCCTATATCTCCATTCATTTCTCCTGGGTCTTCAGCTTCTATTGAATGTTGTGCAGTTTTAGTGCTTCTTTTGGCATTGTTAAGGATTCTGTTTTCAATAGGGAAGAAAAATCGGAGCGTTATGTTCCTTCAGTTCTGAATGGGAATATGTCTTCATGGAAAACTACATTCTGTGATATGTGAGCTGTGTTTGTCTCTAGGTCTATCACTTTATAACCTTTATATCCTAAAGGATATCCAAGAAAAAATGCATGCCTTTGACCGAGGTTGAAACTTTGTCCTCTGTTTTGGGGAAGTGTAACTGTAACATAATGAACCAAACACTCTAAACATGTCATATCCTGGTTTCTGATTAATTCATCAGAATCACGAGCTGGGTAGCTGAAATACGATTCACGATGGCTCAGGAAAATAGATTTCCATGGATTGGGTGTTGTGCAACAGGTGATTATAATTTGGTACCGTTATGTATCACCATTTATTGCGCAAAGCGACAATCAATGAAACTTTTTGTGTTTATTGCTTCTGCTGGGGCTACTACACTAAAAGTGATTGATAGTGGACTAGGGTATTTACAGTGGACTATGTGAGTGTACTTTTCTTTACAGGCCATCGATGCTAAATAATTTTTGTTTGACCTTTTTTAATGAATGTTAATAGGGTCTTATGATCCATAAAACTTTTATAAATTATAAATTCTAATTGGTTAAATTGCTCACCTTGGATGCATTTTGATTATTAGACAGTTGTATATATACCTTCCAATTTTCAAACTCTTTTCTTATAATATTATATTTAACTCATTTATCATTATAATAAAATATCGTTTTAAATAAATAAAACATATAGAACAAACAAAAAGATAATAAATCTGGTATTATTTTCCATATATATGGTATTCAGTAGAGTAATAATATTTATATTACAAATCATTATTGACCAAAGAATACAACTCACTTCTTCATAAAAGCATAATTTTGTACACAACATTAACAATAAACAACTCACTTCTACGTCAAAACATATACATTGCAACTATAAACAATAAAGTGATTGTGGTTGGAGGTGGTATGTGGCCCTCTGAGCACTAAGAATCCACTGTCTAGGATTAATTGGTCAAAAATTAGTCTCACCGATAAAAGCTGGCCACATCATCAACAGACCGTCACGTCTCTTAAAGATTGACCACGTTGACATCGTCTGTTACCATCTGGGCATGGGCTTCGTTGGCTGGCCCATCGGCCAACCAAGATAATAATAACTGTAAAATGAGAAATCATTTGTTTTTCCACTTAATAAATAGATTTCCTACTTCATTATTACCCATCTAAACCTTAGTACTAATCTGAGTACAAACAATTGACGCTAGAACAAGGGGGGAAAGAAATTTCTCACTGCACAAGTGGTAGAATAACTGACCAAACTTAACTGACAGAACCTCAATGAGACCTCCTGCCCCAAAGACATCACCGACAACGCCGAAAAATATTCCACACACTAAACACCCATCATCATCTGCAGGAGGCGGAGACGCCACAGCAACACACAACATCACCGACAAGGTACCTCAAACAGATGCGGAGAAAACTTTAACCGAGGACAAAACCCATCGTATGGCAGACTCATTTCTGGCCATAGAAGAACGCATGGAAGGTGCTATCAACAGATATGGAGAATCATCGAATGCGCTAACCCACCTATGTGCCACGCTCTGCTTGCCAGCAAACCAATTCTTACCTCGTCTCCAGAGAAAACTGTTCAATGAACCATCCCAGTCGCGGCAGGCCGGAAGTGGAGCGGACGCGCTAACACCACCACCACAAAACGAGGACCCAAGGGACGCAGAGATACGTGCATTAAGGAACAAGGTAGACGACAGGGTGGCCCAGATACCGATCTCAGAGCTCCGTGCCAAATATCACGCATGACTGTCCGAGGTACAGAACACACCTTTCACTAGACGACTCTCCAGCACCCCGTTCCACCCTAAAATGAAAGTAAACTGCCCCACATTTAACAGGAAATTCGATCCTAGAAAGTTTCTAAAGGCATTCCACGTCGCCATGGGAAGAACATGATTTCTCCCAGAAGAGAAAGATGTGGGGTGCTGTCAAAAGTTCATCGAGAACCAATCCGATGACTCGCTGAAATGGTTCTTGAAGCTCGTCTAGTACTATATCGACAACTTCAAACAGCTCACAGAAGCTTTCCTTAGGCATTACTCAATATTCATACAAAGAAATGCCTCAACAACCGACCTCCAGACCATAGTGTAAGGACCCAAAGAACCACTCCGAATAACAATCAGAGACGATGTTGGGATCGACATGCTGAAGGAAACCCTCTACTACGACTCCGAGCTCATAGTCGACTTCAGGCTGCGAATATTGGCCAAGTATCCTCACTAGGCCACACCTACCCATATCCAAGAGGCATAGTGACCTTACTATTCAGTCCAAAATGAATAGTCGGAACGGAACTAGGAGCGCGTAAGAGTCGAGTCGGGACGGAACGGGGAGCGCGTAAGGGTCAAGTCGGGACGGAACGGAGCGCGTAAGGAACGAATCAAAAGAGCCGTTGTGGAGTGGTCCCAACAGTCACAGTGGTCCCAACTTTGACTGTTCCGGTGTCAGGGAGTCCCAGTTCTGCTCTGTTCCGGTGTTTGTGGTCCCGGTGGTCCCCAACGGTCAATGTGGTCCCAAATATGATCGTTGGGGTGTAAGTGGTCCCAAGCCCTTCTGCTGCGACACCTTCTTTGTCTTTTTATGACTGTATTCCTCTCTTTCTATATATACTCGACTATGTAAATTTTTTCAAAATTAATGAGAAATGTTTATCTCTCTACTCTCTAAAATCTCTCTCGCGAGTGTTCTTGAGAGTTAAATCTCGGAACTCAAAACCTCGCAAATCTCACATGGTATCAAAGCGTCTTCGATTCTAAGACTTTTTTTCTCATTCCATTCTCTGCTATTACTCTCTGTTTCCGCTTTCTCTTAAAATCAAAACTCTCCTCGCCGAATCTCCATTGTTGTCCATACATCTTCTTCCCAAGAAATGTGTGTACGGATCGAAGCTTTCACGAAGTCTATCTCTTGGATTGCTGTTAGGGTTGAGCAAAAGCTTCTTCCCTTCTCTTGATTCAAGCTAAATCTCAAAAATTCTCCATCTTTGTTTCAAAATCTCAAAAGCTTCAAACTTTTCTTCGGTTTTCAAGACATAAGCTGATTTGAAGCTCGAAAACTATGGATGTTTCCAAAACCCCGGTGGTTCAGATTACGCTTAAAGGACCAAATTATCTCTTGTGGTCTCGAGCAATGAAGACCACCATATGTACCAAACGTGGCTACTGGAGTCATGTGGTGAAGGAAAGACCTCCAAGGGAGAATAGCTCCAACGAAGAAGAAGATTATGGAGAATACATCGATGTAGACCATGAATGGTTTCTCATGGACCAAGCCGTGAAGTCAATCATCTTGAGCTCCTTAGATACTCCTTTTCTTGAAGCCTATTACTACTGTGAAACAGCAAAGGAGCTGTGGGATACATTGAAGAAGATCTATGGTAATGTATCCAACTTGACTTGGGTCTTTGAGCTTAAGAAATCTATTGCGGGCTTGTATCAAGAAGAGATGGAGTTCACCTAGTACTTCGGCAAGTTCAGGTCATTGTGGGCGGAGCTTGATATGTTAAGGCCAATGAGTATGGATCCGAAAGTCATTCGTGGAAGGAATGAAGAGGATAAAGTCTTCGGACTCATAATGAACCTCAACCCGGGCTACAAAGACCTTGTGAAGCATATCCTAAGGAGTGCTGCAACTACTCATATTCTCCCAAGTCTGGAAGAGGTTTGCTCTCAAATCCAGAAAGAGCAGGGATCAACCGAGCTGTTTGAAGGAAAAGGAAAGCTGATTTCAGCTAATAAGGCGTACAAAAAGGTGGAGGATCGGAAGAGGTTGATATGCGATCATTGCAAGAAGAAGGGGCACACCAAAGACAAGTGTTGGCTGCTCCACCCTCACCTCAAGCCAGCCAAATTCAAGGATTCCAGAGCCAACCTCTCACATGAACCCTCCGAAGACAACTCCCTAGGATCATCTCTCGGATCGGGCAGAAGCTCTCTCGTTGGACCATCTGATTATGTCACCGCGGCTTCATCATCATTCCAAGGAGATGTAATAAAAAAATCTGATCTTGAGGCACTCATAAACTCCCTAAAATCACTTAGGGACTCCGGTATTTGTTTCTATTCTCAAAGTCTCTTTAAGCCAATTATTATTGATTCAGGAGCTTCTCATCATATGATAAGTGATAAGAAGTTAATGAGCAAAATAGAACCGGCTTTAGGAAGTGTGGTTATTGCTAATGGGGCTAAGATATCGGTTAGTGGAGTAGGGAACCTAGGTTTATTCAATAGAAAGACTAGAGCCTTCTTTATGCCCGCTTTCACTTTAAATCTTTTGTCGGTTAGAAAGGCTGTGAGGGATTTAAATTGCTATGTAATTTTTGGGCCTAACGACGTTAAGTTTCAGGATATTAAGACTGGGAGCATGATCGGACATGGGAAAGTACAAGACAAACTCTACAGTCTCGAAGACACTAAGCTTATTTCTCGTTTTGGCGGTTATAGTGTAGTATCAAACATATGTGTTAGCAACTCTAATGACCATATTTGGCATGCAAGGGCTGGTCACCCTTATTTTAGAGCCTTGAAACTCATGTTACCTCGGATATCTTTGGATAATTTTGATTGTGAAGCATGCATATTGGGAAAACATTGCAAACTAGTTTATTCATCATCATCTTCAATTTATAAGAATTGCTTTGACCTAGTTCATTCCGATGTATGGACTGCCCTGTGCATATCTAGGGACAATCATAGATACTTTGTCACATTTATTGATGAAAAATCAAAGTATACATGGATAACATTGCTTCCATCAAAAGATCGTGTGTTTGATGCTTTCAAAAATTTTGACTCGTATATATCTTCATTTTAAATCGAAATTTAAGGTACTTAGAACGGATAACGGAGGTGAATACATGAGTAAAGCATTTCAAGAGCATTTAACTCATTGTGGAATACTACACCAAACCAGCTGTCCTTATAATCCTCAACAAAATGGCGTAGCCGAGAGGAAAAACCGACACTTGATGGAGGTTACCCGATCTATTATGTTCCATATGAATGCTCCGAAAACGTTTTGGTGGGATCCAGTCATGACTGCATGCTACTTGATCAATTGGACACCCACCAAAGTCCTATGTGATGCATCTCCATTCAAGGTACTAACCAAAACCGAACCTTCCTTAGATCACTTACGTGTGTTCGGTTGTGTGTGTTTTGTTTTAGTCCCCGGGGAGCTCAGGAACAAGCTTGAAGGAAAGAGCAAGAAGTGTATGTTCCTAGGGTATTCACCAACTCAAAAGGGCTACAAGTGCTATGACCCGGATAATCGACGCGTCCATGTATCCCGGGACGTGAAGTTTCTCGAGACTAGGCCATTCTATGGCGATAAAAATTGGGCTGACCTCAAGGATCTCTCAGACATTTCCATGGATAGGGCATCCAGCCTCAAGTTCTTGTTGGATCACTTGGGCAATGAAACCGAGTCACGGGATCCCTCGACTTCGACTCCGGCGGCCGAACGGGAAACATCTCCTCCATGTACATCTCAGCTGGATGCACTCTCACCGGGTGGGCCTATCCCGGACGTTCATGACCTACTCCTTGATCCAAAACCAGAACCTGTGGACGTTCTTCCATCACTTAACCTGTAGCCCACTGCTCCTATGCATCCAAATCCCACAGACCTTCCGACGACCTCCGCAACAGTCACGACCGTCAATCCGACCGAGATGTTGGATCCAATCGCGTATATAGATCCATCTTTTACCCACAAAACGTCTACTATCAATCACGATACTCTTCCACTCTGTAGGAGTTCCTGGCTTCATCGGCAGACAAGGCCTTATTACTATGCTCATACCGTGACCGATCCACCTCAAGCGGTATTCTCCCTCAACTCTTTACCTTCCACGTTTTATGCTTTTTTTGGAAAACTTGAAATGGGACAGGTTCCTAAGACGTTTCAGGAAGCAAAACAAGACAAGAAGTGGATGGCTGCTGGTAACAATGAAGTTAAGGCTGTGGAAACGAATAAGACGTGGGTTGAGGCCGACTTACCTTCCGTAAAGAAGATCGTGTCATGTCGATGGGTGTTTACCATCAAGTATAAACCTGATGGGGAAGTGGAACGGTATAAGGCGCGACTCGTGGCCCGCGGGTTCACTCAAACGTATGGTGAAGACTACACGGACATGTTTGTCCCGGTTGCCAAACTACACACGTAAGAGTTGTACTTTCCATTGCTACTAACCTAGATTGGGAATTGTGGCAGATGGATGTCAAGAATGCATTCCTTCAAGGCGAACTTGATGAGGAAGTCTATATGACTCCTCCTCTGGGGATTGAATCACGATTCTCTTCCGGGAAAGTCTTGCGTCTTCGTAAAGGCATCTATGGTATAAAGCAATCTCCTAGGGCATGGTACTACAAAATCCGCTGCACCCTTCGTGACCGTGGATTTCAAAAATCCGAGGCGGATCATACATTGTTCACACTACGAAGTCCGAAGGGTATTGTGGTCGTCCTAATCTATGTCGATGACCTTGTCATTTCCGGCAATGATAAGGAAGGTATTAGTGCTACAAGATCCTATCTTCATTCTGTTTTTGATATTAAAGACTTGGGACACTTAACATACTTCCTTGGCATCGAGTTTTATCGTTCTTCGGAAGGCCTCTTCCTTTCCTAAAGGAAGTATACCATTGACCTTCTACATGAGACAGATATGAATAACTCACGACCAGCAAAGACCCCCCTTGAGGATGGTTACAAGGTCAGCCGAGAGGGGGAGAAAGAGGATGAGCCGTTTGCCGATCTGAACCTCTATAGGAGACTTGTCGGTAAGCTTATCTACCTTACTATTTCTCGGCCTGACCTTTGTTTTGCAGTAAACAAGGTCAGCCAACACATGCAGTCTCCAACCAAGTACCATTGGTTAATGATCGAAAGGATCCTTCGGTACATTCGGGGAACCTCGGGCCAAGTAATATGGATGGGTAAGAATACCAGTACTGTGATTTTTGGATATTATGATTCTGATTGGGCAGGTGATCGAAATGACCGAAAGTCCACCACCGGATATTGCACATTTGTCAGAGAAAATTTGGTTACTTGGAAGACCAGGAAGCAGAAGGTTGTGGCCATCTCAACGGCTGAAGCAGAGTACCGAGCCATAAGGAGACTCACTGATGAATTGGTGTGGCTTAAGGCCATCCTTAAAGATCTAGGCTGCGAGACAACCGAGCCAATCATCATGCATTGTGACAACCAAGCTGCGATCCATATAACAAACAACTCGGTCTTCCATGAGAGAACCAAATGCATCGAGGTGGACTTTCACAAGGTTCGAGAACGTATTGCCGAGGGACTAACCCTTCCATGCTACACCCCTAATGGAGATCAGCTGGCGGACATCTTCACTAAGGCTGCAAGTACTAAGGTTTGCAATCATATCTATGGCAAACTCGGGCTTGTAAGCCTTAACTGCACTTGACCTCATGTCTCCTGAGCCTGAAGTATACATGCTCTTTTTCCCTTGGTAAGGTTTTGTCCCACTGGGTTTTCCTTACTGAGGTTTTTACCGAGGTGTATGCTTTGGGCTCTCCAAGCTAAGTTTCCATCACATTACGGCTTAGCTTGAGGGGGAGTATTGGCCAAGCATCCTCACTAGGCCACACCTACCCATATCCAAGAAGCCTAGTGACCTTACTAATCAGTCCAAAATAAATAGTCGGAACGGAACAAGGAGCACGTAAGAGTCAAGTCGGGACGGAACGGGGAGCGCGTAAGGGTCAAGTCGGGACGGAACGGAGCGCGTAAGGAACAAATCAAAAGAGCCGTTGTGGAGTGGTCCCAACAGTCAAAGTGGTCCCAACTTTGACTGTTCCGGTGTCAGGGGGGTCCCAGTTCTGCTCTGTTCCGGTGTATGTGGTCCCGGTGGTCCGCAACAGTCAATGTGGTCCCAAATATGACCGTTGGGGTGTAAGTGGTCCCAAGCCCTTCTGCTGCGACACCTTCTTGGTCTTTTTATGACTGTATTCCTCTCTTTCTATATATACTCGACTATGTAAAGTTTTTCAAATTTAATGAGAAATGTTTATCTCTCTACTCTCTAAAATCTCTCTCACGAGTGTTCTTGAGAGTTAAATCTCGGAACTCAAAACCTCGCAAATCTCACAGCGAAGACTCCTCTCCCTAGAAGACGCCTTACACTGAAGTGCCATATATATCGAGATCAATGAAGACATAGCGGCCAAGCAAAAGAGGTACAACAGTAAGGCCTTGGCAACTAAAGACACGCCCAACGAAGCAACATAAGAAGAATATAACGAACCATGCCAACACTACGATCGTGGATACAAGAACAATAAGGGGAAGAGCGCCTCGATCTATGCAATCAATGATTCTGCCAAGAATAAGCAAAAACACAACTGGACCCCTGCAAAAAAATGGTACCGAGACCCGTCCAGGGATGACATACAATCATATTGCTCATACCACAAGTGTCATGCCTTAACAGAACTACTCCTCGCCAACAATCGTACCCGACCTAGCACCATGGAACTCGAGAACGAGATGAGGCCATGAAAACCGATAACGAACATCCACACAAGTGTATTGACCTCGACAGAGAGCAACCACATCCGCCTCCAGGCAGACAATCATGATCATGGGGAGTTTGAACGAAGCCAAGTATTCCATACGAGCAATCAAGAACCGCAAGTGAGAGGGCAACCCACTCAAAATATATGCCAAAGAGGAATACGATTCAGCCAACATCACTCATATCCGAGATTCCCAACCAAACAAGGTCATCACTTTTACCGACGCTAACGTTAAAGGCGTCCAACAACCACATGATGACCCCATCGTGGTGGAGCTCCGTGTCGCCGACTGCAACCTATCGAAAGTTCTCGTCGAAAGATGAAGCACAATCGATTTGATATTTAAGATATGCCTAGACAAGGTGGGCTTCCCAAAAGTCAACATGGAATTCAAAGAGACCACCCGAGCACTAACTAGTTTCGATGGAAACTCTATCCAAACATACGGGACAGTAAAACTCCAAGTATATCTCGTGGGTGCGACCAGCTGGATCAAATTCATTGTCGTCGATAGGCCAACAATCTATAACATCATCCTTGGTATGTCCTGGATCCACTCGATGAAAACAGTTATCTCAACCTACCAACAATGCGTCAAATTCCCAACCGAATGTAACATCTTCACCCTTCGCGACAATCAACGAATGGCCCGAACATGCTTAATCACCGAACATAAACTTAGAAAGTCAGTGTACCGATCATGCATAATTTCTATTAAAGCCGACGGTCGGCCTGGTTGGTAATGACCCTCGAAACATTCTACAAGATAACCCTAGAAAGGAGACAACTGAGCAAGTCAATCTCGACTCATACGATCCGACACACTGCATAAAAGTCGGTCTTGACCTACATAGGGCCCTTCGTGACAAGCTCATCACCTTTCTGAATAATAACATCTCAACGTTCGCGTGGTGCACTAGAGACATGCCCGGTATCGATCCAACAATTACTAGTCACAAGCTCAATATTAAATCCACTTACAAGCCAGTCAAACAAAAAAGACGAAAATTCTGGCACGAGCACGCTCAACGACGAGGTCAGAAGATTTACCAAAGTTGGTTCTACAACCGAGGTCAAATATCCATAGTGGCTAGAAAACTCCGTCGTAGTCAAGAAGAAAAATGGCAAATGGAGAGTTTGCGTATATTTTACCGACCTCAACAAAGAATGCCTGAAATGAGCTGATGTCCTTCATGGACGCCTTCTCCGGCTACAATCAAATCAAGATGAACGCAACGAACCAAGAAAAAAAAAACTCTCGTTAACAAGATGTTGGCGGGCCATCTCAGCCGGACAATGGAAGTATTAATAGATGACATGCTCGTTAAGTCTCTGAAAACTGAAGCACATCTCACCGACCTCAAAGAATGCTTCGACAACCTCAATAAATAGCAAATAAAGCTAAATCCCACCAAGGGCACATTTGGGATAACATCGGGAGAGTTCCTCAACTACATCGTCATAAAGCGAGGGATATAGACCAATCCTAAAAAAATAATTGTGGTCCTTGACATGCCATCCTCAAAAAACACAAGCGAGATACAAACACTAACTGGACGGATCGCAACCCTCAATCGCTTCTTATCCCGGTCAACAGACAAGTGTCTCCTATTCTACCAACTAATAAACAAGCATCTGAAGGCATACCTATCCACGGTGCATGTCCTGGTAAAACTCAAAGAAGAAGACACATTATACATATACATTACTGTAACCAGCTCGGCACTAAGTGGTGTGCTCGTAAAGACAACCGTAGAGAACAACGACCCATATTATATGGCAGCAAGTCGTTGGACGACACGTAAACGAGATACACTGCAAGCAAAAAATTGGCCCTGGCTGTAATTACTGCAGCGAGAAAATTGTGCTTGTATTTGTTCTCACAAAGTACCCACTGCGAACAATATTGCATAGTCCTAGCAAGTCGGGCCGGATGCGCGAACTAAGTGAATTAAGTGAGTATGACATTAAGTACAAAGGACGTACATGCACGAAATCCTAAGTCTTAGCAGGTTTTCTTATTGAATTGTCCATAAAACCAAAAAATGACCCACCGCTTATATAAACAGCCAAATAGACCATCTACCCTGATGGTTCGGCATCCCGTCACGGATCAGGCATCGACATTAGACTCGAATCACCAACAGGAGAAATCATCGAACAATCCTTTCGGTTAGCCTTTCTCGCTTTGAACAACGAAGCCAAATATGAAGCCCTCCTCGCCAGACTACGACTCGTGAAGAAACTCAACGTACAACATATTTGCGCCCAAGTTGACCCCCAGCTCGTCATTAACTAGTACAATGGCGGAGTACGTGGCTAAATGCGAGCGAATGGTCGCTTATTTGGAATTACACCAAATCGCAAAATAATTCACAACATTCGCGCTCGACAAAATTTCTCGCGACGACAATACGTTGGTTAATGCATTAGCAGCCCCAACATCCACCTCGGATCCGACACAACATCAGGTTATCCCTGTCGAATGCATCGAAACTCTGAGCATCACACTGAACAAGGTGGCTAGGGGCTATTGTTGCAAGAGGGCCTGCAGGCCCTCCTGTCCCATTTAGGATCGAGGATTGATGAATCAAAAATTGGCCCCATTGATAACAACTGGCCACGTCATCTATAGATAGCCACATCGCTAAAAGATTGACTACGTCGATATCGGCCGCCACGTCATCGAGTACACTTCGAGACTAGTGGATATCGTCTATTACCATCTGGGCATGGGCTTTGTTGACCGGTGCATCGGCCAACCATGACAATAATAACTATAAAGGGAGACACATACCATAAAATAAGGGGATCCTTTTTGGAGAAAAAGAATTGTAATCGAATTTTCAGCCTTATACCGTCTTTATAATCACTTGGCTTTGTCACTTAATAAACATATTTCCTATCTCATTATTATCCATCTGACCCTTAGTACGAATCCGAATACAAACAATTGCAATTTTATATATCATCCAAAAAAAATATCAAAAAGATGATACCAATCTACATATCAAAACATGCACAATGAAATTGTTACAATTTGACAATATCAACGAACACATAAGAACAATAATATTTAACGCTTAAACCTTGAAAAACTTCTTAGTCTATTATTAAACTTGTAACTATTTTGTTAGATTTTAAATCATTCAAAATTTGATTTTTATAAAAATCAATTTTTGTTACAGAAGTGTTAATAGAGAGAATTTCTCATTTAGCGGAATCAAACATGGAGGTTTAAAATTTATTAAAATAGTCGAATGTTTAATAATAAATCTGAAAATAACTTCTTCTTTTTTTTACCCAAATCGGAAAAATCGTTGTGAGGTTTTAGTACTAAAACAAAATTCTAGACGTAAATACGTATTAGTAAGTTTTACACGAGCAAGAATAACACAAACTTTTATGTGGGCTTATGTATAACTTGTTTCTTGAGCCTAACTAAGTAATATGGGCTTTGAAACAAATTCTAGCCCAATAAATCGATTCATTGATTTTTTCCATTAAATACGATCGATGAAATAGACAAAAGACAAATCAAAGTTGAAGGAAAAAAGGAAAAGAAGAAGAAAAAGTGTATCAGACTATCAGTTTAGATTTTTCTGTGTATCTATTTTTACATCCTATTGAGTGATTAACAAATCAGATCTCTATCTATTATAGCCCTAATTTGTGTTCGCTGATCATAGATTCCAATGAAGACATGCTCGATTTTCACGATATGATGTCTAACCAAGACATGCTCGATGCTATTGTTTTGGAATTTGATTGTTTTTGGGATCCTTAATTTGGTTGGTTGTTTAAAGCCTGTTTTTCCCCAGAAATCTGTCTACGACATAAATGAAGATGGTTAGGGAAGATGATTACAGTGAATCCCAAAATTAGATGAAGAGGGTTAGGGAAGATGATTACGTTTGATCCATGTCTTTCCTTTTCTGATTTTTAGTTGGTTTGGTGTTTGATGTGTTAGGGTTCGTTGATTTAGATGTATTAGACTAAAAAATGTTGATCATCACACCACACATAATTTGGATCTTTTGTTATCGATAGCTGCGATTTATCAGCCAAGATAATCGAAAGAGTTGCTGTTTTTGAAATCTAAGGAAGAAGGAAGAACGAACGTAGAAGAAGAGACTCAAAAATTAGAAGAAGAGATCCATCGTCTTGGTTCTCGCCAGACTGATGGCTCTTACAAGGTCTCTTATTTTCTCTCTCTTTGTCCTCATCATTCTTTCCTCTTGCTCAGATCTAAACAGATATAGTTGATTGATATAAGATCCTGAAGACTGATTTGTTTGTTGGAATTCAGGTGGCGTTTGGAGTTTTGTTCAATGAAGAACAATGATCTGGCAACAGAGAAGAGTAAGTGAATATTCTCTGTTCTGTGATTGTGAATTTGTTCACCTTTTTGTGTGTAAAATTTGGATGAAGCATGTTTTTGGAGAAATTGAACCATTCTAAGAGGATCTATTTGATTAACATAAACAACAATCATTTATGGACACTCCATTAATAGCTCTGGTGACATGTCAAACATTTGTAAAAAGATAGGTGTCTATACTCATGTAAAGTCAATTGCTTAATCCATTGTCTTTATACTAGAACAACTAATTTGTAGATATGCTTCAAAATGATTTATGTCTTTTACTCTCTCTGATTTTACAGTTTGATGTTCTTTAGGATGCTTTCATTGGTGAACAGCACATTCACCTCTTTGCTAGCATCAAAGGTTACCACCAGCATCTATTAAATCGGTACATGTCATCAATATAGATTTTTAATCTACTTCATTCATTTACTCATTTATATTACGAACCTTTTGATTTAATATGAATCTCTTGCCAATCATAACTTTCCTAAGCATCATTTCTCTATTTACAGGTTGCAGAGAACTTACTAGCACATTTAAAACTAACAGAAGTAGCAAAGTTACAGTCATGCAGTGAAACCGGACTCAGTGTTGCAAATAGCTAAGGCAATGGCCTCATTTTCTTTGGGGTAGGCACGGCTATGCTTGATGCAAACATAGGTGACAAGTTTGATGCAATTTTTTAAAATTGCATGAATACTATACGCTTAGAAATATGTTTTTTTATTAAAGATACTAGAAATCTCAGGACGAACGAAACTGGAGAAAAAGCTATTGATCTGACAAACTTGTCGAGGGGATGAAAAAGGGTGTTGATGATCCAGATCCCCTTGGAAGTTTTGAAAACTTCTAAATGTACCCAGAAGTATTCCTAAAGTCATTTGCACATATGTGAGTGTGAATGATCTATTTTCCTCCAACAGAATTTGCAAAATTAATTTCCCTCCAATTGGTATATCGTGTCGTGAACAAAATCGTAATTGGTCAATTACACCGTGATTTGTTCTAAACCGCGACTAACCTGAAATTTTAAATGTAATTGGCCAATTAAACCATTATTTGACCCAATTACATACCAATTAAACATTTCATTGACTTATTTCGATTCAGTCCTCAAAATCTCCAAATTGTAATCACAAACCCTAAATCCGTAAAATTGAATTCGATTTGTGCGGATTCGACAATGAATATCGTCGAATTCGATGGAGGAACTAGTAATCGAGGTCATAATGAAGACGATTTAGATGAGGAGATGCGTGAGAGGTTCGATTATGATGTTGCAGAAGATATGGAGCCTTTCATTGAGAAGCCTCCAATCCGCCATGATTGTGTTCTTGACAGTGAAAGCGAAGAAAGTGGAGACGATGACCACGATGAAGAGTTGGGGGACGGCGAATCTAGGCTGAAGAAGAAAGTCCACTATAGGCCGAAGAAGCAGAAGATTTGAAGAGGTGATGACCATTTGTTTGAAGGTCAAGAGTTCTTCTCTGGTGTAGCTTTCAAAGAGACCGTCTTGGATCACGCATTGAAAAATTGTAGGAATATTTGGCAAACTAGGTACGATAAGAACAAGCAGTTTGTAGTGCAAGAAGAAAACACACTAGGTAGGGATGGTAACAATGCCATCTATCCATTGGCATAAGTTGTAGTGCATGTAGAAAACACAAACAAGTGGAAGTGGTTATGGTGATGGTTTTATTATTGTCTCTGATAGTCAAAAGGTGAATAACTCTACTCTTTGTAACTCGTGGAACTCTGCCATGTTCACATTCTCTTTCGTATTCTTTGGTGCAGAGTCTGACAAGAGCCGTGGAGGTGGAGCTGCCAAAGATAGAGCATAGAATGTGTGTCCGACATTTACGCAAACATAAAGTCAAAACAAGGCAATAAACCACATATGAAACCCTTCATTTAGAAGCTAGCATGGAGTTACAATGATGCAAAGAAAACCTGAAGCACCTACTGGCGTATGACAATGATGTCTATGAAGTCGTGCTTAAAGAGAAGCCATAGACTTGGTGTCGGGCTTTTTATAGACTTGGTCTGTGTTGTGAAGATGTGAAGAACAATTCGGTGGAGTCATTCAACAACACGATAGTGAAGGCAAGAGAGAAGCCAATGGTGCCAACGTTAAAGATTATTGCTAGGTAAGCCATGGTGAGAATTATGAAGAGGTTGATGATTGCAACAGAACACCGAGGAACTTGTACTCTTTATGTTAAAGATTATCTAAGGTGGACACACGAACTAGCTGCAGACTGTAAAGTTTTTAGATATACACACATGATGTTCCAGGTTGTTGAAGGTGCTTGTTCGTACATAGTGTATCTGGTTGGAAGGACTTGCTCTTGCAAGCATTGAGATATAACTGGGATCCCCTGTTAGCATGCTTATGTTGTCATTATTGTTCAGAAGCTAGAGGTCTCAGATTATGTCTCACATTGGTTCAAGACATCGAGGTGGGTGCAGATTTACACTGACCACATCACACCCTTGAGAAGCGCTAAGTATTAGCTTGTTACCAAGGAAAGGATACTCCAAAAACCTGCTCATCCTCCACAACCAGGAATACCGAAGTCAAATAAAAGAAAGAAAGGAGCAAATGAAAGTCCAACAAAGAAAGTTGATCCAACAAAGATAATAATTATGCACTGTGGAATATGCAAGTCAGCTACTCATACTGCCAGGTATCACACTGGTAAACGAGCTAAGGTAATTGTAATTGTAGCTATAGTTATGTATGAATTATTTCTGATTACATATTGTTGGTAACTTGACCTTTTGGTTTCAGGAGGCTTCACATGGAGACTCTTCTCAAGATCAAGCTTCACAAGGAATATTTTCTCAGGTACAACAGTCTCAAGAAGTCATCACTTAAGCATCTCAGTCCCAACCCGAGGAGAATCAAGAGTATTGAAGAGGAAGTGAAGACCTGCAAGCTTCTATTTTGTGTTCATTAAGATTCATAGCTTTTGTATCTAGATTCATAAGATTTGGTGGGATATGTTTTCTAGATCTGGTTGTACCTTTTGACGTTTACTCCTACTTGACCTTTCATCAATATTAGAGGCTTGTTCCTTACTATTTTTTTTGTTGTTGTTGTCTCCACTAACTCATGGTCCTCACTAACTTCATGTCTCTATTGTGACTACTATATTCATTTGAGTATTATATACAATTGGAACATTGAACCAAACTTAATTCATCAAAGATTTCAAGATGCCTACAATAGAGTTTAAAAGAGTTTAACACACATTGAGTCAATAGAATAGTACATGTTGCCTACTTATTACATAGTTTCAAGGTGCCTACAATAGCAAATGCGCTAAAGACTACACAACCAAGAAGCCATTTCTTCATCCTCCATTCCGCTTCCTCAAGCTTGTTATCAACTTTTTCAGCTAACTCACTCTCCATCTTCAATGCATGTGAAGACAACTCCTTCATTTGAAGCTCAAGACTGTTGTTTTCCAACTCCATCACACGTTTCTCAAGTCTTTGAACATCACTAGTCATCCTATCAATCTCGTTTACAATTGCTTCATCCATCCATTGGAAAACGTGGCTATCCTTGCTTAGCTACAATTCATCATACAATATATGGAAATCACTATAACTCAGGCTTCAGTTACAAAGGTAATTGGAAAATTCATGTAACTTACCTTATTTGATGCGGCAAACGAACATCGATAGTACCGTCGATACAGATTACTCTCTGAATTCAAGAGTTTAGAGACAATAGCAGAACCACACCAGCACTTCGTCGAAATTCCTACCACGAATCGAGCTCTACACAAATCACGCGAACTTCCAGTTGATAGACCTAAAACATTGCTCATTGTACACCTGAAACTCAAAAAGATAGTCAAACTCTCTCACAATCAAATATACAATCAATCGAATTTGAAATACCCAAATTAGGGTTCGTCAATTTCTTCCCCAAAATACAGAACGAAGAATAAGATCCGACATCTACTTGGTTTAGCAAGCGCGTCGATATATTCCCATTTGGTTTACGTGCACACTAAACCGGTATTAAACTCGGTTTCTTCGGTTCACGACACGGTATATCAATTGGGGGGAAATTAATTATGCAATTTCTGTTAGGGGGAAATAGATCCTTCACATTCACATATGTGTAAATGGATTTAAGAATACTTCTAGGTACATTTAGAAGTTTTCAAAACTTCCCAGGAGGATCTGGATAGTCGACCCGATGAAATATATATATATATATATAATTAAAATGGAAGTACTTTTAGCAAAGCAGTACTTCCATTTGATTGTATGAGTTCATTTGAGATGTAACTTACTTTTACATTATAGATTTATTGATTTAGATCGAAATCTTAATGTATCATCTGCACAAGCTTATCATAACAGATTTATTCACTCACTTGCATAATTTTATAACCAAGAGAAATATCCACTAAAAAGAACCATTGATTTTGGTCAAATATACAATTTCCACAAAGTAAGATAATTTGATCTATAAATCTTGTAACAAACAAAACAAGCTCAAATGATAAGTAATGAGGTCGCTCAAGCAACACTGGTGTTTTTGTGCCTCAATAGTGTACAATTGTTGTAAGTGCGTGAGGAAGAAGGTAGTTGAACAAATAATTGAAGGGTAAATTTGTCATTTTACGATCTAGGTTAAATGAAATAATTCTACATAACTCTAGCACACTATCAAATATAACTTTTCTAAATTTTGTTACGGTGTACAAAATCTATCAAACTCTGTTACACTGTCGTTACTAACTCTACAAAGTTTTGAGATAACTGCCAAAATTCACCATATAAGGTCCAAAGTCTACCACATTGTCGTTATTAACTCTGCACTATAAAAATAAATTCAGTTTAAATCTACCACACAAACTGCAAAGTCTACTAACTTTTACTATCTCTACCAAATTCTACCACACTGCAGTTTTTAATGTGGTAAAGTTAGTTGCGCAGCGCACGCTGACGTGACATAGTTCATTAATGTTATATTTGTTATTGCGTTTTTGTGTACATATCTAAAAAGAGCAAAATAACATTTTATAATTTTCTAAAAGTATTTGAATATGTATTATTATGAAGTGTTTGAGTTATTATTAATATAAACTATTTTAGCAATCACCTTTTAAGTAAACTAAAAAGTATATATTTTATAGATTTTGGTTAATGAGCTATAAATCTTGATGTTTTGTCTCTGTAATCATTTGTATAGCTCATTCCTTGAAATAATTAGTTTGAGTATTTTAGATTTGCAATCAATTATCATTAGTGTTTTGATTAATAAATGGTTTAAAAGTGATTTTCTAACTATGTATATTTTGATCGAGGTATTGAGGCGTTAAAGAAGGGTTTTCGTTTCCAGCGACTGTTGAGATTATGTATCTCAACGATAAAATTACATAATTACGTAAAACGAATATGTTTTAAGGTTGTACTTGCTTCTCTATTAATCAATGTTTGTAACACACTTCCATGAATAATACGTTGCTAATACTTGCTTTTGTCATTTATAGAAGACACAATCAGAGCGTGGAATTTAAAATAACCAAGTATTTTCTTTTAAGAAGTTATAGTCAGATAGTTTCCGTTTCCAAAGCAGTTGAATATGATTAAGGAATCTAAGTTGTTATCACATGTAAATGCATCGATTTTGAAGTTCTAATAGGCACATTTGCTATAAACTTATATTATATGGTTTGTAAAACAGATCTGGATACACACTAAGTGTGTTTATATTTGTTGCAGGTATTCAGTCTATAAAGAAAAAAAGGATAATCCGACAGAGAATAAGAAGTGATGAGCACAAAATAACATGTAAGCACACTTGCACTCTCAGTAATAATAGTTTGGAAACGTGATATAAGAATAGTAGTACTCAGATATAGTAAAGATTTGGGTGAAAAATAACATGATTGTCCGAACTGTTTTGAAGGGTTTCGAGTGTTCATAGTGAAATCAGATGGTAGAGCCACCAGTAAAGATTTGGGGCAGAAAATAGATGGATAACTGACACAGATGTGTAGGAATGTTATAAGTGGGTTTTTTATCCATTGGGTATCTAAAACTCAGAAAAAATTAAGAACTCAAATTCTTATTTCAGTAAGAAAAAATAAATGGGCTGAAATTGAGTATTACCCATAATAAATTGTTTTTTTCGGATACACCAATTGGGTAACAGGTACCAAATGGGTTTTGTTTTTCTGAAAAAACTCAGACGACATCGTTTTCTAATTAACCTAAGACGTTGTGTTTTTCCACAATGACTTAAGCTTTGAAGTAAGGAAGCAAAACAGAGACTTCTATCTCTTTGATTCAAAATTTCCTTTGATTCAAAAGCTTTCTATCTATTTGAAGCTGAATCTTGGATCATCAAAGTTAGTTTCTATCATTATCTCTTCATTTTCTTCTTCAAGGTTACTGTTTAATGTTGATTTTAAAAAGTTATTAATTTATGATGAAGTTTTGAACTTTGCTCAATTTTTAAGTTCCCCTTTGTTTATTAAGTTTTCTTTGTTATTTACTTGTATGATGATATTCAAAATTTGAGAAGAGGGATTTGTTAAGTTTTTTGCATCTAAGTTATACGATTATACAAAATTGAGAATAAAGGATCTCATTATTTTTGTATGAATAACCTAATTTTTGGGTTTATTAAAGAAATCATCTTTTATGTTTTGTTCATTTTACCACAATCATTGTTATTGATTTTTGTAGATAGATTCACAGTCATTGGAAACAATAGCAACTATAAATGTTGAGAATGAATATATGACAATGAATGAGAAGGTTGAAACTCAAGAAGTAACAAAAAATGCAACTTAGCCTACTCAAGCAACTAATAAACACAAAAGTTCTACTATTTGGAAAGAGTTTGTACCAATCGTAGTAAAATCAGATGGCAAACAAAAAGATCGTTGCATTCATTGTAATAAAAAGCTAGTTATAGAAGCATATTAATGTAGAATTAGCTAATAAAATTCTAGGTTGCTTGAGAGAGTGGGGTTTAGAGAAAAAGTTGTTTTCTATGATATTGGACAATGCTACTAGTAATGATAGCATGCTTCTTAAGATTCTAATAAGAAGCTTAGAAATAGTTTGTACCAATTGAAGTAGAATCAGATCGCAAACAGAGAGGTTGTTGCATTCAGTGTAATAAGAAGGTAGTCACAGAAGCATATCAATGAAGAATTAGCTAATAATATTATAGGTTGCTTGAGAAAATGGGGTTTAGAGCAGGTGTTTTCTATGACAATAGATAATGCTACTAGTAATGATAGTATGCACAAAATTCTTAAACGTCGTCTCTAGATGATTAGTGGTGGTGTATTACTGTCTGATGGGAATTTTTTTCATGTGAGATATTGTGCGCATATATTGAATCTGATAGTTAAGGAAGGATTGCTACTAGCTATTGATCTCTTAGAAAATATAAGAGATAGTGTTAAGTTTGTCAAAGCATCAGATTCAAGAAAAAAAGCATTTGCAGCATGTGTTGAAAGTGTAGGGATTAGGAGTGGAGATGGATTGTCGTTAGATGTTCGTACCCGATGGAAATCCACTTATGATATGCTGGCTAGAACATTGAAGTTTCATAAGGCATTTGTTTGTCAGCCTGAAACAGTGTGATATAAATTATAAGTCGTTGCCTTCATAGGATGAGTGGGATCTTGGTGACAGAATTTGTGATCTACTGAAATATTCAGTGCGATCACTACATACTTTTTTGGGTCAAATATCCTACAACAAGTGTGTATATTCTACAATTGTGGAAAATTGAGTGGTTGTTGATGAAATATGTTGATTGTGGTGACAGTGGAGTAGAATTTATGGCTAAGTGTATGCAATCCAAGTTTTCTAAAGATTGGGGTGAATATAGTATCATTTTAGTCATGAGAGCCATTTTGGATCCGAGATTAAAGGTTCAAATCCTCAAAATTGTTTATGATAAGGTGGATCCGAGTACTTTAGAGGAAAAAATTGGTGTTGTTCAGCAAAATTTGAAGGATCTTTATTAAGAATATCACACCAAGACTCTCACTTCTTCCACTTTCACCAAAACGCCAACTACTGATGAACTTCTTACAGAGTCACCATTAGAAGATGACCTGAATTTTATAAGTATATTCTTTTCTCATTATCACATTATCATTTACTTTCCAAAATATTGTTATGTTTAATATGTTTCTATGATACATGACCTCTTTGAACTTGAGAGAAACATCCTTTATGACTCGGATAACACAAAATCTAATATGGATGTTTATTTGGATGAGCCTAGATTAGATGTGAGGTTTTTTTACAGACATGGAGGTCCTAACTTACTGGAAAATCAACATCCATCGGTACGGTGATTTGGCTTCTCTAGCCTGTTATATTCTCAGCATTGGATTCCAATCACAACGATGACGGCGGAATCTGCTTTCAGTATAGGAGGTCGGGTGTTGAACTCCTACGAAAACCGCTTCTTTCCAAGAAATGTCTAAACTTTGCTATATACTAGAAACTTGTTACGTAGTTTTCCGATCTTAAAGGAAAACATTCAATTTTAGATTCTAAAAGATGTTGATTTAGATTGAATGGATTCATATTATGAAGTTTTAGGTGATATTAAAAATGAATTTTATGAAAAAATTGAAGATACCATCCAAAAAAGAAACTTTTTAATATAAAAAGACATTTTATAATTCATGTTTTAAGCGTGGGTACAATGCTAATATATATATATATATATATATATATATATATATAATAGGAAACTTGGTATTAAAACTTCTCCAATATTTTTAGATCAATTATTAAACCTTCAACTACTTTTGAAAAGAGTAATTTTAGAAAATGACCTTTTGAAGATACTCCTATGTAGTTTTCCCTTTGAAATTAAATCAAAAGACATTTTAAAAATTCTCGTCTTTTTAAAATTCGAGACGAACACTGTCTAAAAGTTTTGTTAGATTTAAAATATCTTTCTTATAGTATAATAATTTAAAGTATAAAAGTTATTATGAATTTTTCTAGTTTGGAAGTTAAGATAATCCTACAAATTACTATGCTTTCAAAACTTCCATTTTTCTTCATTACAATTGGTAGATTATAATAGGCTTTTAAGCTATGGATCGAACATTATTGATCTAATTGTTAGAAAAAAAACTTTAAAATTCAAAATCAATTTTTGTTTGCCTATATTGGATGAGGAATAGGAATATATTCTAAAAATCTTATATATTTTGTTGTAACAATTTATTGGTTTTTGAATTTTCTCTACTTGTCGATATATATGTAATTATCAATATTAATACAATCATCTTGGTTGCTCAAAATACTTTTTCCCTAACTCCTTTCATGCTACCGTCGTTTTTGATTTTTTTTCCTTGCTCTGTTCTTCATGTGTCTAAAACAAAGGGTCTCTAGTCTTTCTTTGATTGAAACTCTAATGTTCAATCATGTACACTCTCTAACAAGACCTCGTAATCGGTGTCTCGTTATACTTTCCACCCCTGACAAAATCCATGCTCATTTATTACCCTTGTTTTGCTTTGTGATATACTCAGAATGGGCCACCGAGCTCTCTAATTCTCTTCTGGCGAAAAAGAAAATCAGATTCGTCACATGTACAATCACTAAACCTACCTTAGAAACGGATTTTAGCAGTTGGATAGCTACAGATTTATTATAGTCGGCTGGATTTGCACCTTTATTTATCCAAAAATTGGATCTACCGTGACACATGTTGGTGTGCTTATGAGTGTGGGAAACTCTAAAAGATGAGTAGTGTTCAGAGACACCTAATTGCTGACCAAATCACTTATTGCAAACATAATGGTCAATATGTTCTTGAATATTATGGTCACTTGACCAAGTTATGTGAAGAGAATCAGAGTCTCTCCACTACTCCGGCTTGTACCTATTCTTCTGCTTTGGTTTTGGATAAAGAAAGAGAAGATGATGGGATTCATAAGTTTCTCTTCGGCTTGGAGGATTCAAACTTTGGCTCTTCACGCTCTCAATTAACCAATCAAGATCCTTTTCCAGATATGAATTTCGTGTATTCTCATTTAATCCGAGAAGAACAATATCTGCTCTCGATGCGTGACAGATAAGCAACCTCAGAAGCGATATGTTTCTCTATTAACGTGTCTAAGCAACCCGCAAGTGTTGCATCTGTTCAAAACAAATCTTGTGATTCTCGCTTTTGTACCCACTGTAATCAGAAAGGTCATGATGTGTCTAAGTGCTTCCTTAACCATGGTTATCCCAAGTGGTTCTTGGAACAACAACAGTTTACTCGCGGCTCTTCTCCCAGACGTGGTGGTTGTGGCAGCTCATCTTCTCGTAGTGGTGGTCGAGGTCATGGTGTGTATGTTGCTAGGTGATAAATCTCTTCTTCAAGAAATACGTCTGGTTTTATGGTTTGATGTACGCTTTCACGAGCTACTCATGTTGGGAGCCTTGTCTTGAATAGCAAATATACTCTAAGGTTCAGAAGTTTATCAAGACACTGGTTGCATTGTAATATTTATTGATACTTTGTGTGTTTTAAAGGACCCTTTTACGAAGACCATGATTGGAGCCGATGAGGAGAGAGAGGAGGTATACTATTTTACGGAAGCTCATAATGCATCCGAAATAAAGGCATATACTACTAATCTCTGACATCAACATCTTGGTCATCCGTCTACCAAAGTTTTAGTTATTTTACCATTTTCAATAGTATGTTTGTCGATTTAAGCCTTACCAAAGGATGTGATACTTGTTTTTGTTCTAAACAAACATGTGGTGTTTTCCATGAATGTCATAATAAAGCTTCTAGTTCTTTTGAGCTTATTCACTGTGATGTTACGGGTTTATATTGGACTTTGTCTTCTTGTGTTGCATCTTATTTTCTGACAGTTGTAGATGACTATTCACATGTTGTTTGGGTATTCTTGATGTTGAAAAATCGGAAGTCCCTGATCTAATTCAAAACTTTGGTGAGATGGCCTTACGACAAATCTACAAACATGTTAAGATTATTCGAACAAACAATGGAACTGAGTTTGTTAACTCTACTTTGCAACAACACTTTCAACAACAAGGAATACTACATCAGACATTATGTGTGGATACTCCATAACAAAATGGAAGGGTCGAACGAAAACATCATCATATTCTCAATGTAGCTCGGGCTTGTTTATTTCAAGCTAATCTTCCAATGAATTTTTGGGGATAAAGTATTCTAACTGCAGCTTTCCTCATTAATCGGAAAAAAACACCGTTACTCAAAGGTAAAATGCCTTATGATATGCTTTGTATGTGTCTTTGGTTGCTTATGTTTTTCTCCACAAAAGAGACGACGCAAGGATCATTTTGGTTCACTGTCGAGAAGGTGTATATTTGTGGGTTATCCGCTTGGTAAAAAGGTGTGGAAACTTTGTGATATCGTGAAACATTAATTTTTCTATTCTCGTGATGTGGCTTTGTAGAAACAGAGTTTCCAACAGTTCCTTTCTCCATTCGTTATGTTTCACTTTCATATACCGATTATCAGTTTGATGACTCAGAGGAACCGTTCAGGTTGTAGAGCAACTAAATGCGCCATCATTATGCCCATTACTACTAGTTGTAGTGTTATTCCACCACAGACTGATGTAGACTCACCGAGTTTACCATAGTTACTTAGATGAGGACAAAAGCAATGCAAGCCCTCAGTTTTTACTAAAGAACTATGTCACTAATTCCATTCAAGTTATACCCTCTGTCACCTCATTTCTCTCTGATCTTGCTCCTAGTTCTATGGCTCTAGGTAACACTTTTTATCCTATTGTTAATTATGTATATGATAAGAAGTATTCTCCTACACATCAAACTTTCTTAGCAGCTCTTACCTCTGCACATGAGCCAACTTTATATAAAGAAGCTATGCAGGATGATGTTTGGGACATTTCTATGAACGACGAACACTCTACTCTGCATCTTAGTAGAACCTAGATTGAGTTAGATTTTCCTCCTGGAAAGAGAGCAATAAGATGTCAATGAGTGTACAAGCTCAAATATATTTCAGACGGCACTTTATCTCCCCATCATTCATGTTTGGCTGCTCTTGGCAACAAGCAGACTTAAGGTGTTCACTATATGGAAAAAATTTCACGTGTCGCTAAGCCATCAACTATTCGAATCTTATTGGATATCACTGCTGCCAGGAATTGGAAAGTACATCAAATGGATGTACATAATGCTTTTCTCCATGATGATTTTGATAAAGAAGTTTATATGAATCCTCTACTGGGTTTTCTTCTAAATGATCCCAACAAAGTACATCTTTTGAAAAAAGCTCTTTATATGTTGGTTCACCAAGTTGTCTAATGCTTCGCTCTTATATAGTTTCACACAAAGCAAGGTCAATAACACTCATTTCTCTTACATAAAATATGGTGTTCATCTTCATATTCTGATCTATGTGGATAACTTTATCTTTGCTCGTGATTATCTTCCTACCATGGAATGTTTCAAATCTTACCTGAGTTAATGCTTTCATATGAAGGACTTAGGAAAATTGAAGTATTTCTTGGTATTGAGGTCGCTGGGAGCAGTGAATGTTTCTTTCTTTCACAACATAATTATGCTTTGGACATTATTGAAGCCGATTTGCTTGCATCAAAGCCAACTGCTGCACTGATTGAGCTTAATCACAAACTCTCTCTTGCAACCGGAGATCCTCTCTCGAATTTGCAGCCCTATCATCATTTGGTTGGTCATCTAATTTACCTATGTTTTACTCGGCAAGGTTTGTCTAATGTCGTACATGTTCTATCACAATTTATGAATGCTCATGTGCATGATCATTGGCAAGCTGCTCTTCATGTTGTTTGTTACAGTAAAGTTTGTCCCGGACAAGGTATTCTACTTTGTGTTGATCCTGATATATGTTTGAGTGCGTATTGCGATGTGGATTGGAGTGCTTGTCCATTGACTCGATGTTCTTTGAGTGCATATATTATCATGCTTGGCAAATCGCCTATCTCTTGGAAGACCATGAAACAAGACATTATTTTGTTGTCTACAGCAGAGCTTGAGTATAAGTCCATGGCGTGTGTGTTATGCGAGCTTAAATGGCTAAAGGAGCTACTTGATTCGTTTGGCGTCGCACACAACAAACCTATGAAGCTATTTTATGACAGTAAATATGCATTACATGTAGCTGTGAACCCGATCTTTCATAAACACATAAAGCATATAGAATATGCCTGTCATTTTGTTTAAGATGCACTTACTTCCAAACTGATTACAACTGAACATCTCTCCACGAATGAACAGTCGGCTGATTTAATCTCTAAAGCACTACCTACTCCAACATTTACATATATATATATATGTATATATATATGTGTGTGTGTGTGTGTTTGTGTGTAATTATCGATATCAATAAAATCTCTTTTTTTCTTAAACTCCTTTCATGGTGTTAGAATGGCAACAATCTCAAACCTAATTACCGCCCTCTTTGATTTTTCTTTTCTTCCTCCTTTGAGTCTACTATTATAATGGTTGTATTACATAAGATGCTAACTTTATCTTTTTCAAATAAATTTGAAATATAAATATATATATATATATATATAAATATATATAAAGCTAAATCTTGCTATCTTCTTATGATGCCACCTCATGAACTCAAATTTAAAATCACAACTACAATCATTTAAATTATCATCTTTTATTTAAAATCACAAATACAAAAAACACTTAAACTATTCATTCATTTCATATATACTCTCGAAATACAAAACATACGATAAAAACATATTAGAGAATAATATTGTATCATTAAATTAAAATATTGTATGACTAAAATTATATGAAAATTATTAATGTAAAATTAAATCTTGCTCTCTTCACATGCTGTCACCTCATCAACTCTATTTTTCTAACACAAATAACCATTATCATTAAATCAATATCAACTAGTCTAATTCACGAGATTAATAAACGAAGAGAGCAATATTGGCACACTACAATCAACAAAAGCATCATAAACTGGAAAAGATAAGGCCCGGGAGGAAATGACATCTAGCTTTGAAATTAGGTTGGAGATGTCTCCGGGTTTGCTTGGTAATTTCACTCGTGAATGAGCTGAGATGGGGCAAAGTGTAACGCCCTTGTCTCATGGATTATTTGGGTGATTTCTGATAGGTCTGAGAGAAGTGGTATTTGGGTCGGAAAAAATCTGGTTGGATTGGGTAAATTTGGACAATTCCATAAGATTAGGACAAGGTGGTCGGATCCTGACATGCTTGTCGGATTCAGACCAGAACGGTCGTTCAGAACAGAACAGTCATTTTGACCAGGATGGTCGTGGTTTGGACAAGGGTCAGTATTCAGACAAATGTGGTCCGTGTACGGATAGGGAGTGATAGTGTCCGAATGGATAGGGTTGGGAGTGTTCGGGGCCGGTCAGGGGCGGTTCGGGGAGAGTGTACCGCGAATTGGACGTGGTCCAATTGAGGTGGGCTTAAACCCAGTCCATCAAGGGTGAATTAGGGTTATGGTTTTCGCACCAAAAACCCTATAAATACTTGTTAAAGTCGCCGCTGCTACCAAAAAAATTTCACGAAATCTCTAAGTTAAAGGCGAGAAAGCTCTGCGAAGGAATCTAAGGCAGTTTCGACATATTTTTAGCAAGAGAGAGGAAGAATCGAGATTGTTCGAGACAAGATCGGTGTAACCAGGCTGAATTCGCGTCAAGAGGTGTCAGAAAAAACTAAGGCAAATGTGATTTTTTGAGACTGTTGTGGTTGATCTGGGTGCGTTTCGGGCAATAGTGGGATTAAGTCTTAGACATGTTAGGATTGCTTGCTCTCTGTATAATCTGACCGGCTGATTACTGTATTCGTTCATGATTATTGCTTGTGTTGATTCGGGTGAATATGAGTGACCAAGGCAACATATCTAATCGAGTTATGTACATGAATACTGCTTGTTCTCTGACTTGATTGCTTTGTAGTTTGATGTGTTTCTGGTTTAGCCTAGTGGGACCGAATGAACGACTCACTAAGCAATTCGTTTGCTTACCCAATCTGCGTGATTGTAGGTGATGATTTACTCAACGTCTGTGAAAGTGGCTAAGTAGGAGCGAGATTAAGGCGGGATGGAGGAAGGATGGAATAAGGCTGGGATAAACTGGGTCTAGATACATTTATTTAATATTCTTGCAAACTTTGTTGTACTGGAACCTCATTTGATTAGTTTATGCATGATTTTGGGCTTATCAAACTGTCATATTTCAAAAACGGACTAAGTAAACAAAGGAACCTAAATTGGCTAAGTGTTTGGTCCGCCCATGACCAAACTGAATCGAATCTTGATGTAGGCATCTCGAGTTAGGGTGCTATAGAAAGCCTAAGAGCCATTCACAGTTGAGATTACATTAGCAGAGTCACTCTCAAACCAAACATTTCCAAATTCGAGATTGTCCATGCAGTTTATGGCCTATGTAAGTGCAGCCACCTTAGTTTCAAGACAAAACCGCAAGCGAGGATAATCTTTACCTCCTACCCATTTCAATAATTTGAATTACCATCTTTAATTTAGAATCACAAATACAAAAAAATATATATATATATATATTTATTCACTTCATAGATACTCTCCAAATATAAAAAAATATTGTAAAAGAAACATATTAGAAAATAATATTATATCACTAAATTACAATATTGTATGAATAAAAATTATATTAAAATACATATTTTACGACTAAAATTAAAATACACATTCACATCATAGTTACAAAAAATAAATGTACAGAAAAGGATAAAAGGAATAACGCATTACATACCAATATTTATTTATTTGATGTATGCATTTGACTCCTCATATACCCAAGAAAAAAAATTATACCTATTGAAAACTCAAAAAAAAAAGACCAAGAATAATGACAAATTTAGCTCCAATACATTGTTTTAACTCTCCACTATATTGTCTTAATTCTCAAAAATGTAACTTCCTCTTGATCTTCTCTATAAATATATCATTTGGTAATTCCAAATTATCATTATCACTTATTACACATTACATCTTCCAAATTCACATCAAATTAAACAAAATAAAAACTTTCCGCATCTCTTTTTCAGAATTAAAAGTTGGTCGGAGTTCACACCATGTCATTGCAAGACTTTTGTGCTATTGGGAAGCCCACAATATCAAGAAAGATGGAGAGCTCATGGGGGTCGACATGTTGCATTTTGATGAAAAAGAATAACGACTTCCACGACTAACATGGAATGAACTACTGAAATATGACATGTATTTGTAAATATTACCTCCCATTCTTGCAGTCAACAATCATGCAAGGTTTTATTCATGTTCACCACCTACATATATTCAATGATCTTTTGAAATAAGTAGCAATTTACTCCATGAGTGGCTTTGACATAGCAAGGTTTGTTGGTGATTTTTTTTTCTCACAAAAATAGTTATTTATTTATTAAGAGTGTTTAATACATCAATTTACAATGATAAAAATCCTACCGAAAGCCGAGTCTCCAACTAGTGTTATATGTGAAATAACAAACTTAAAATTTAAGCCACAGAGCTTTGACTGCTGAATGTCTAGCCATGAGAGAGGGTTTACGCAACAATCTCAACCATGGACGGAGAAGAATCGCAACTTGCTCGAATTCTTTCACCCTTATCAAGATAATCGAATGTCATGATGCTTTAAAGATCCAGAACATTACCTTTGATATTCTATCCTTATTTTCTGCTTTTGATGATATCAAGTTTAGTTTTATTTATCGTGAATGTAATAGAATGGGTGACAGTTTGGCAAAATCAGCTCTCAATAAACCCCCATCTACACTTTGGTTAATGAAGTTGTTAGGTTACCAAAATAAAACACAAAACTCAAAATCTGTTTTGATAGGACAATGTCAAATTGTTTTTTTTTCTTTTTTGATAAAAATGTAAATACAAAATCAAATTGTTTGATATTCAATCCCAGTTAGCTTTGTTTATCATTCATCATTTAGACTCTTCTATAACATTAGATATACTTCAAATATTTGAAAGATAACCAAATTTATTGGACTAACAAATTAGTGGGCACTTATACAAAAGAGTCAAACGCTTATGCTGTTCTCAGATATTTATGTTTTTTTAAAAAGGATTCTTTGAAAAAACACTTTGTTTTTTTATATATTATAATGATATCCTTATGAGCTTTTATATCTATCATCTGCATTAGTAAAGAAATTGATGGGGTTTTTTGTGTGTGTGATAATCATAAAAGAAATTGATGTGTTACAAGCACGAAATGGACACATTCATTGCCATAACACAACTATTATGAAGAATGGAGATTTTGCTTTTGAAGTGTTTTCTTAGCACACGCATATATATACATCTTTATGTTCAATCATCGCATAACCTTTACGTTACATGTCAATATCTTAATATATAGATACATCGGAAAGATATTTCTTTACATTCATAGATAACTCTTACTACTAAAGTTAATCTATCCAGTTAATTTGAAACTTAGGTATGCCCTTGCTTTATTTTATATTCGATGGTGGGTTTGTATATCGATCATCTCTGCAAATTGCAATATTTTTTATTGGAGTTCGAATCAAGAAGATTTTGTAGCTTTGCGTGGTAGGAATTAGAGGAATTTAGATTACAAATCATATTTTGTAAGATTTATAATGATTGAAGATAGAAAAATTGATTATCTAAAATGTAAATATAAATCTATTTGAAAAAGCCAAGAAATAGGTAATTTAGTTGGCTTGCTGCTATTTAGTTGTATACCAAGTAGTGAGTTTAAATCTCACGAAATTCCAGATGGAGAATTTAGACTATGAATCGGGCTACTATCGATTAAATAGTTTCTTATTGACAAAATAATATATTTGGAAATAGGGTGATTTACGAGCTAGAACTTGTCACAGGTTTAAAACAATATTAAATATCTTATAAACATATTTGATTTATTTTCTGTATAGTAATAGTAATAATACTTTTAGCAAAAAAAGTAATAATATTATATTACAAAAAGATGGAGAAAAAGCACGTGAACAGAGACACCTTTTTCTATAATATGGGAATTAATGTGTTTGCTACCAAAACATTATCAATTTAAAAAAACTAAAAGCTAGAAGTTGTTCGACAAAAAAAAAGCTAGAAGTTGTTATGTCTTATTATTAAAAAAAAAACAAAAAAGGACGAAAAATTTCGTCACAGAAAAGAGTAAAAGGCGACGAGAAAAAGAAGGGTGCACCGTCGTTACTTTCCTTAAAAGTAGAAATTAAAAGTTTTGAAGATATAAATGACTTTATTTTGTGTTATTTTTATAACTAAGATATGAATAATTATGATCAAATATGTTATCTATGATTGATCGATGTGCATTGGATTTGTATGTAGCAGTCAAACCTCATAACACTTTTTGAAAAATAATAGACTTATATCTTATCACTTTAGTTCTGTAAATGAAAAACTATATATTAATATAAAGTTATAATCTCGTGCGTTTGAGCTTAATCTTTGACCATCAAATCACCAACGAGCTGTGTTATGATATTTTTGAACAGTTTATTTGGTATAATCAGTCACTACAAGACCTATAGGTTTCTTATTGGTTTGAACAGCTTGAGAAATTCAAGCTATATCGTTTCACTTGTATTTTAGCCAATTTTGAAAATGTTTCAATAATTTAGCCTTTACAATCCTAAGTTTTCTTATCGAAAATAGATATGTAACGTGAATGTTCAACATTTGTGAACCTTTTTGTTAAATGATTGCTACGATTATTAATAACTTTTTGGTGGAGGAAGAGACAAACAAAAGAGAGATGAAGAGAAGCAAATAGAGGAGGCCCATATCGCTTTTACAAAATTCCATAAACATTTTTATTTTTAGTGTATTATGTTCATTTACGCTCTCCAAAGTATTGGCCGGTGGAATCTAAACTTTATCTTATAATGTTTTCTCATATATATTTTGTCTTATCTTTTGCAATTTTTTTATATCTCGTCCATTTGGAAAAGTTTTACATGGGAAAATCGTGTTAACATAAATGATATTTTCTTCAAAACATTATAAACTAGGAGAATGATGGCTAAAAAGTAAGAAAATTACAAACTAATAACAAGTTCAAACAATCTTGATAACTAGAGAAATTTCGTGTTTAAGTCCAGAGTAATCACATGGACCACTATCATGTTTCTTTTTACTAATTAAAGCGTTTGCGGGTAAACAAAAATATTTCGCAGTCAGAATAAAAATAGTTTTAATGAATCTTCAACTAACTAAACCATCTTATTTTGGTTGTTTAAAATTGGTTGATTTTTATTAAGTCGATGTTTTATGTTTAAAAGATACAAAAAAAAACACTATTTAAAAGATCTTGGAAAGTAGAACACACATCAAAAGCATAGTGTGTAGAGAGATTAAACATTTTTTTTTATCAAAAATCTCCAAATAGAATAGTGTCAAGGTTATCAACATACAATAATAGTATTACATATGGAAGAATATTGTAGAAGACAGCACAAAATATTTGCAGGGAGATATCAAAACTAAAGTTGATATGGAAGGAATAATGGAGATATTCACTAATGAGCATTTCATTTCTCCTTCGATTCTTTTCAAACATATGTGGCGATAGAGAAATATTATAATTTGTGGGGGACAAATCCTTCACAAGCAAGCAAGTTTACTCAACTTATTCCTCAAATCTATACCAATTCCTCCATTTTTACATTTGAAAATGAAATCAAATCAAATATAGGAGCGTTTCCATATCACTTTTAAACGCTATGTTTGAGTAAAATTCCCTTCAATCAATCTCTAATTTTGCCTTTAAAATACAAATATGCTATTTTTCTTCTATGAGGAATACTAGTTATTCTTCTATTTTATAGGTGAACATCTTTTTATTACAAAACAATTCTTTACCTTTTTATAAATGATAGAAATAATTATTAACTATTATAAATGATCACTAAATCTAAATAGTAGCTAAAATTTAAATATTATAAATAATAATTAAATTTCTAAATAATAGTTAAATGATAATATTATAAACTAAAATATGAGAAATACTTAGCATAGATCAAAACTAAACTCCAAAAATATGGAGACTAGACATATACTTGGTTTACAACAATGAAAAGTTCATAAATTAACACAAAAATCACAAACGGTGAACTAAAATCTAAAAATACGAAAATAGTTAAAGAGTAAAAAACATGGTTAAATTGCAAATTTTAGAAATAAATAGATTTTGATGATAAATTAAAAATATAATATATTTAGAATATTTTATTATAGAGTATAGTATAGAAAAATATATTGGAATGAAATACACTTCTATTATAGAGTTTAAAAAATAGAAAAATACATTTGAAGATGGTCTAAGAAATAAAGAAAATAAAAAGAAATTTATCTCAAAAGAATAAGACAAAGAAGAAGAAAGATATGTAGTTTGGGTTTGAGTTAAGTGCTACATCAAAATGTATGTTGTGTTAATTAAAACCATTTAAAATATAACTCTAAATCACGAAATTCGTGTTGATTAAAAAAATTTAAAATGTATGTTTGTTAATTTAAACAGTATAAGTATATTTACTTAGAAATTCAAAAATGAAGGAGTTTAAGAGTGGTCTTACACTAAAAGGTAAGGAATTAAAGCATGCACTAATCGAAACTAATACCTTATATATAATCGCATATTAGTATCAAATGTGTTTTTACCATTTAATGAATTTAGGTACATTATAAGAGTCGATTGTATGTGTGTAGATATGAAGGAGGAAGTCATTAAAGATATAAAAGAAGGGTCAAAAGGTGTGTGTGGGGGAAGATAAATAGCAAATGCTGGAATATGATTAGATGCCCATTTGGATTTGTTTGCCTCTTTCTTTCTTTTCTCTTTTCTTACCTTATATCGCACCCACATTTTTCCTCCCACTTACATTTATCTTTCTTTTTTACCAATCAAATGTTAACTATACCAATTTTATAATTACTGAAATTTTAGCATCTCCTATATACCATATAACCTCTTTAAACTAATATTTTATAAATTAATATATACTAATAATCTCTACAAATAATATAATTTTATGGTTACAAATTAAATTTTTAATTCATTTAGTATATTAATAAATTAATACTTTCTATAAATTAATAAAAAATAATTTTAATATAATCCTAACATTATTAATTTATAAAGATTTATCTATATATACCCATGTTTTATTCTCATTTATGGGTGTGTTATTTATTATGAATCTATGCATGTCATCCACAAAGTTAGAAGCATAAATTTCCAAATCTTTTTACCCGAATATATACCAATCTATAATATACATATGTGCATACAAGAATATTTTTATTACTGAAGCTAGTTTAGTTTTTTTTGTTAACATTAAGGTACAATTGGCCTGTCTATTAGTCAACTTTACATAACGTAGATAGTAATTTGTTATTTAGATGTTAAAGTGCGCCTACTTTATTATGCTTACCACCTATTACTGGAATAAAGACCACCCGCAATCTAGTTTAGTTAATTAAATTTTTCTAGAAAATAATTTAAATATCAATGGGTGGTGGACTATTAGTAATGCTCTTTTTACAAACCTTCTCACATTTGAGGTTTGATTTTTTCCCAATACAAATAGAAAAAATGATTTTAGATAGTGAATTGTGGGTTATGGATTAAACATTCTTGATCTATTTGTTGACAAATTTTTTTTTTCAGTTATTAGATCAATATATTTTTCCATAATCCAAACCCTCAAATCGTAAAGCGTGAAACTACATATCTTTCTGATTCGAATTTTGATATAAGAAATTGTAGAGATAAACATTTTAATAATTTGACCAAATAAAGTTTCTCTAATCTAATTGTAAGATAATCATATTATTTTCTTTTTATAAAATCAAAGAGTTATGAGCAGTTGAAGTGTATTTTTCTGTATAGTGTATACACCTCTCTCATTAAATTCAGAATCTAACTAGGAGTGTTATGACCACACTAACCCAACACAAATTAATAAGATAATCATATGATATGGATATTTATCTATCTATGTTCTAAAAGATCTTATAAAATATATTATATGTATAGAATGATTGAGTCACTTTGATCAGATTAATTTAAAGAGATGAGTCTTTGCAAAAATCTCCCCCAACTTTGCAAAGTATCCAGTATAGTGGTATAATCAATGCATATTCTATCGAAGGTAATGGATCATCCCCAACTTGATTCATATTGTAATTTTAAAATTATGAAGAGCCTGCAACATAACGAAGCACCCGCATCATAAAAACACAAATAACATGAAATGATAGTTTAATCACTCAGATTTGCTGCTCTTTTGTTCAATATAGTTAATCAATTTCTTTTGTTTTTGTATTAAAATGTCATATTTTATTAATACGTTATCGTGGTCTATACTTTATATATAATCGATTTTGTGCGAAATAATATAAACATGCACTCATTATATTTAGAAAAATTGTTAGAAATGTCTTTCACAAAAATATTTTTTTAATTTTTTTTGTAAAAAACATCTCTAACTAATAAAAGAAGATGAAAATGTTTTCAAAAGGTTTTTCTTATAAAAAAAATTTTCGCTAAAACTTTTTTTCCACCAAATTCTTTTTCTTAATCTCAAAGTTTTGTTTAAATATTATAAAAGTATTTTAGTCATTTGTTAATAATAAAAGATTTTTTTCAGATATGTAAACAAAACAGAAGCAATGTTAAAGATATGTTTTTTTGGAAGGCATTTTTACAGTTGCCTGTTATATTTATGTACAATTATCATGTATAAGATAAACATTGTTTTAATTTTATTATACTTTTATTATACGTTGCTCTTCAACTTCTACTATTAATTTTTCCTTCAAACAAAAACAAGCAAAGGCAAGGAAAATGTTTGTGAGTTCTGGAATAAAAATTAGGTTTTAACTAATGAGGATTAATATATTTTCTTATCTACAGTTAATCGATAAAATTTGATTTATAATTCAGTTATTTAAACTTTTATTTTTATTATACTTTATGATTTAGAAGATATTTAATCATTTGGAAAATGACTCTTGTACAGTATATAAAGCTTTTAATTCAGGGTTCTTTTAATTTATGTTGGGATTATAAAACAAAATTGAAATATAATTGTGTTTTATGTAAATAAGGTTAGTGCTCCGGACCCAAAAAAAATTCAGATTATTGCATAGAGGAGGAGTTCCACATCCGTATGGATAGGGTTACTGCTCCCACACGTTCCTGATTAAAACCATTTTGCAACATTTCAGACATTATTTCATCTCCGGGTCCTACAAACAACGTAAGCTTTGGGACCCACTTTTATCTGCTACCACTTGTAATTCACTCCCTCCACTTGTCATCTTATTTTAGAATTTTGCTTTTCCTTAAAATGCATATCACATTTCCTTAGACCACTGTAATCAAAAATTTTCTAAGAATTTTTTAATTTATTTTATTATTAAAAATTTAAAAACTTCTTAAGAAATCTTATTAAAGTTTCTTATTTAAAAAACTTTTTAATAGTTTTTTAATTTATTTTATTATTAAAATATATTTTTTAATTTATTTTTTCTCATATATAATCATTTAATAATATATAAGAAACTCTAATAAAAATTCTCCAATACTGTTGCTCTATACAACAGTAAGAGATTGCGTGTGCATTGTTTCAATCAACTCTTTGATTTTTTTTCAACGAAATTGATTTATACCATGATATGTTTACATTATTACACGTACGTTGGCCACTATGTTCGCTTTTAATTTGTATTGTGGCTCCTCATTTTGAGAGCTTACATTCTGTATATTAAATTATAAATTAAATCTTTCGACAGAGAGAAAGAAAAAAACTACATAAATTTTGATGTAAATGAAGAATCTGAGCATATATCCTAGTAAAAGATAATGTATAAAATTCATACCATTTTCAATAATATTTTTAGGGGTTCTTCTTAAAACGATCCATTGATTTTGGGTTCAATGACCTATTACTTTCTCTCTCTTAAAACTTAACGTGAAGTCTGTCTTGTCGAATACTTCACTTGAAGACTTCTGTACTAAAAGACAAACTTAGCCAATTGCCAAAATAACCTATGTTTTATAGAGTAAACTTCATTTTAAATCTACGACATTTTGGGAAGACTACCATTTGAAACAAAACTAAGTAGATTTCACTTGAGGTCTACTAATAAAATTTATTATCCTGGATAATTGCAAATATAACCTCTAAAAATGTAGACTTCATGTGAATTCTACGTCATAAAAGTCAAAATTTAGTCAAATACAAAAATAATCTAGAGAGTGAAAGTCTGCTGTTTCTTTTCATAGACTTCACTTGATGTCTACATTTGTAAAGTAGATTTCGGGTGAACTCTTTGAAGATAAAAAGTAGAAGAGTTCATGTGAAGCCTGCTAGTTTAATTTTGTTTCTTGCATTTTTTTTGTATTTTTTCTATGTGTGTTTGATACTTTATTTATTTCTTTACAAGTTTAATATGGTTATATATTATACTTAAGTATGTGTAAATTTTAGAAATATTATAAGCAGTTAGCTCATTTAAGATAGACTTCAAGTCTTCTCATGTGCTTACAACATAAATTTTTGTAAAAATGCTTTTAAAATACGTTTAAGTATTTTTGTATATTTTTAATTTTTTTCCTATGTGTGTTTGATATTGTGTTTGCGTATATAGAAATTTAACATGTTTATGTATTATTATTATTTATGTATAAATTTTAGAAATAATTTAGGTAGTTAGTCTATTTAAAATAGACTTCACTTGAAGTATGTTTTGATGTATAAACTTTAGGGGAAGTCTCCTATGTCTCAAAACGGCTTGTTTGTGATTTTCTTTGTAAACTTGAAGTATGTATCAAAATATAGACTTCATTTGAAGTATCCAATATCTCCAGAAAGACTTGTGTATAATTTTATTTGTAAGTACATTATGATCCTTATCTACTTATTTGTTATTAATATAAAAAATAATTGATTACATGTAAACTTTTGATTATTGCTAAAAAACTATGTGCTTAATTACCCAGTCAAATATAATAACAAAAGACTATATGTGATTAGCAAATTATATGATAATCGCTAAACAAAAAAAAATTCAGTATGTGCCATCATCTTCTTCTCCGGTCTACGTCATTTAGGAGCCAATAACTCATTATCCATTTAGGTATGAGATTTTACAAACATAAATGAAAGAAATCTAAGTTTATTAAATATTATAAAGAAATCATTAATACTACATAATTCTTCTTAAGAAGTCTGCTTAAAAAGTCTTCTTAAAAAGTCTACTTAAAAAAACAAACAAAAGTATTTAAAATATATTTTTTAACGGAAAAAATAAAAATAAATTGATTCTTACACAATATTTTCAACAAAAATGTAAACTTTAATCAAAATCAAAATTTTTACATAATGTTTACTAGAAATGTAAAACTTATACAAAACAAAAATCATTTTTTCTTATGAAAGTCTTTAAAATTGTAAACATTAACTAAAAATCAAAGTTTCAGAAATAATACAATCTTTTTCACAAGATTTCATTTCAAAAAAAAATTAGCTAAAAACATAAAAAAAAAAAAGTTAGATTTTTCACATAATATTCATTAAAAAGACTAAAGACTAGAACATTTCAAAAGATTTTATTTCAAAAAAAAACTAGCTAGAAGGCACACAAAAATATCAAACTTCCACACAAATATCATTACAAATGAAATCTTTCACAAAATAAATTCAAGAAAATTAGATCTTCCACATAATGTTCCTTAAAAGTGTAATATTTTACTAGAAAATATATTAAAATATATTTTTTCATAAGATCTCATTTCAAAGAAAAAATCTCTAACTAGAAAGTACAAAAAAATTAAACTTTCACACAAGTTTCATTAATAATGAAATATTTTACAAGAAAAATTCAAAAATTAGATCTTCACATAATATTCATTAAAAATGTAATATTTAACAATAAACATTAAAAATTAGACTTTTTTCCCCATATCTCCTTTAAAAACAGATAGTTAACTAAACAACACAAAAAAAACTCTCACAAACTTAAGTAAGTAAAATCTTTCCCAAAAAAATTCAAAATAATTAGATCTTTCACATAAGATTCATTAAAAATTAAGCCTTAACTATAATATATAAAAAAATCTAATTTTTTGCAAGATCTCCTTTAACATTGGATTTTTAACTAAAAACAAAAAAATCATTACTTTAACAAGAAGAAAACAAAACTGATCATTTTCCAAAAACAAATCTACCTTTTCTAGAGACATGATGGATGTTGGCCATAGACAAGAGTCTTTGGTAACTGGAGGCTTCTGTTGGAACATGCAAAAAGATGGTGAAATTTGTGAGAAAAGAGTAATAAAAAATCTATGATCATGAAGGAGGAGATAAGAGTTCAGATTTCTTACATTTTGGCCGGAATGAGATATAACACCTTAGTAGAAAAAGAGACATACACGTTGAAGAAGAGAGAAGATGAGAGAGAAAAAGTGATAATAAGTGGCTAGGGTTTTTTTGCTTTTTCTAAAATTTGTATTTATATGTAGGTTAACTTTTTGGTTCAATTGTTGGATAATTTTGGTTTAGCGCAACTCAATTTAATTTCAATTTCAATTTTGATGAGCAAACTTCATGTGAAATATGCATCGTGTCTACATCGTAGCGTCAAAAGTACACTTCATGTGAAGTATGCTTTGAAAGTAAAATACATATGAAGTCCACTCCTCTAAATCGTAGACTTCACATGAAGTTTGCACTAAACCCTAAACCACAAACCCTAAATTCTAAGCCGCAAATCGAATACTAGTACACAAGTATTAGACCAAAATTATGTACAAGTTAATTCTTTTATTTTATTACTACATTTCAAATATAAGATTTACAAATCCAACATGATTACCATCTTATATTGCTAAATCATAAACCATTTTATAGTTTATTTATGAACTTTGTGGTTTGATATTTGTTGATTTTATTTCACTATGTTTTAGTAAAAACAAATTTTCCGTATTTCATAATTGTTTATTATTAGATATTGTAATCAAAACTATAAACATATAATAATAACTACTATTTTAATTTTAAATTAAATATAAAATTATGGAGCAGACTTCACGTGAAGTCTACTATAACCCCTAAACCATATACTATAAATTCTAAATCGTAAATTCTAGAGCACAAACCGAATATATTCTCTATAATACACAAATGTTAGATCAAATACATATACTTTCTATATATATGAACAATTTAACTCTATTTTCCCATTTCTACATTTCAAATACAAAATTTACAAATCTCACATGATTACCATCTCTTCTTACCGTAAACCCTAAACCTACATACTTTCTTTATGAACTTTGTGATTTGATCTTTGTTGATTTTATTTGACATATGTTTTAATATAAATATTTATTTAAATAGTAGAGTTCACATGAATTTTTCTCTTGGAACTAGTAGACTTCAAATGAAATCTTATGTAAGGAGACTTCACGTGAAGTTTTCAATATCTGCAAGGGATATAAATCTAATTGTGATTTAAGGTTTTTTGTTTGGTTATTAAAGATAAAATTATAAATTCACTAGGCTTATTTTTTTTAGATGAATTCAATTGAGCTATATTTTTTGCATTTAAATTGAATTTTTGAGTTATATTTGTCATCATCATTTTTTTCTTTTATTGTAAACGTCCGTAGAAATTCTGGATTTTTGACATATAATCTCTTCGAATACCTAAAACTAGCGGTCGACAATAGTACATTTTTGATGAATATTATATTTTACTGTTTTGTTTGTTATCAGACTTTACAAATATTCAAAAAAAATTGTTCGAATAAAACAAGTATATTAAATGGTGATTAGCTGAAATTACCTTATAGTTTTGTTTAATTATTAGAATGATTTTCATGTTTCAAAATTATTTAAATACATTTCGAAATTCATTTAATACAAAAATACCCCTAAGTTATAAAAAAAAATCTCCTAGTAGTATGGTTATTTTCTTATAAGGTTTTAGCTGTTGAGTACAATATGAAAAAAGGAGAAAAAAATGGAAGACAGTTCTGACAAAATAGAAAACGGAATAATGAATGACGACGTCACTAGAAGGAAAGAAGATAATGAATTAACAATTATTTGAGAAAAAGAAAAAAAAAATCAAAAGAGAACTCGAAGTCATCCAAATAAGATGCTCTATAAATACAAAGAACCTCTAACCGTTTAGTACGTAAGAAAGTAGAGCACAACATAAGCCCCAACAAGTGTCTCTGTTTCCTCTCTATTCCAAATTCTCCTTTTATCTTAATATATAAATAAAAGACAGAAACTTTTGAGATGGGTTTAAAGATGTCGGACTCAACCAAACCTTACTTTGCGATGGTTTGTCTTCAATTCGGATATGCCGGTATGAACCTCTTGACTAAGGTTGTGCTCGACCGTGGCTTTAGCCATTTCGTCCTTGTGGCTTATCGTAACGCCTTTGCCACTGTTGCTATCGCTCCTTTTGCTCTTCTCTCCCAAAGGTAATTTGTTTTCTAAAAAATATTTAAAACTTACAAAATTCTCGACAGGAGTGATATCTGTCGAAAAACTTGCCACCAATTCCTCGATTCTCTTCTGATAATAAAATCTTTAATAAGTAATTTGATGTTGTAGGAAAGTGAGGCCGAAGTTGACATTTCCAATATTCATGCACATTTTTGTTCTAGCTCTTCTTGGGTTAGTAATCTTATATTTGAAAACATTGGATTGATGTATATTTATATATTTGAATTTTTTATAAATTGATTGTTTGTATATTTTATATACAACAGGCCAGTGATCGATCAAAACTTATATTATGCCGCTCTAAAACTCACTTCACCAATTTTTGCCGGCGCAGTAACCAATATAGTGCCTGCTTTGACCTTTATCATTTCCATAATTTGCAGGTACCTAAGTTTTATATTAATAATATTTAATAGTAGCTAAATAAAATAAGTTAATGTATACAATATGGCACGTTGATGAAGAAGATTAATTTAGATGTTTTTTTTTGTGAAAAAATAAAGGATGGAGAAGGTAGAGATGAGAAAAGTAAGATTCCAAGCAACAGTGGTGGGGACATTAGTGATAGTGGTTGGTGCCATATCGATCATTTTATTCAAAATTCCTCTTATCAACTTTCTTCGATCTCACTTCACCGGCGATGCTGCCTCTCCGGCCGGTGAAGACTACCTTAAAGCTACCGTGTTCCTCCTTATCGCCTCTTTATCTTGGGCTTCTTTCTTTGTTCTTCAGGTACTTAATTCGTTATAAATCTAAAATAAACAGATATAAAAAAATTTCAACATTTTGATTGATAAAGTCTATTCTATAATCTAAACTCTTTCAAACTATAAATAATATTATACGAGCATACTCAATTCCTGATAATTGATCACAATGGAGAAAACTGAGTGTAGGGCAGTAGTAGACCTTTAACCATTTGAACACTGACAATTTATAAAACTGATATATGAAAGTCTAAATTTATATTTTCCATTAAAAAGTAGATATAAATACAAGTTTTGTAGCAATATCTTCAAATTTTATTGAGTAGTCTCTTAATTCTGTCTTCGTTTTTTTCATTACATTAGGCAGCTACGTTGAAGAAATACTCATATCACCTTTCATTATCAACGATGGTATGTTTCATGGGAACATTACAGTCAACAGCCATAACATTTGTGATGCAGCCAAACCTTTCTGAATGGAAAATTGGCTTTGACATGAACCTTCTTGCCTCTGCTTACGCGGTTAGTCCTTAATTCGTCCTTATAATAATATTAAAACTTGTGTTACATATGGAACTGAAATATTAATAATTAAAGTGATTTTTTGTAATATTATACTATTTATAGGGAATAATGTCGTCGAGCATAGCTTACTACGTTCAAGGAATGATGACAAAGCAAAAAAGTGTTGTATTTGTCACTGCTTTTAACCCTCTCGTTCTCATCATCGGATCCATCATTGGCTTTCTTGTCTTCGGCCAAAGTTTATACCTTGGAGGGTAAGCAACCACCCAATGGCTAGCTTTTGACACAGTTAGATCATGTAACTCGACTAATGATCATGTATGTTTTGTGAACTCAATCTATAAATTTAGGGTTCTTGGAATGACGATTTTGTTGGTGGGAGTTTGCACGGTTCTATGGGGAAAGGAAGAAGATGAAGAAGAGATTATTGAGGAGAAGCTTGTTGAAATTGTAAAGTGTTGTAAAAGTTGTGAAAAATCACGAGTCTCTCGAAGATACTAAGAATTGATGAAGATGTTGACGTTGAAATGCAATCTGCTAAAATGGCGGTGGTTTATTCGTAACCTCGTGTATCAAAAATATGTTCACGAGCTTAATTACATCTTTTGACGTTTTTTGTATTTTATTAGATAGTGGAGCAATTTTTCTTTGTAGAATCTTGATTAGAAGGGTAATTATTAATTATTTCCGATCTTTTAGTTTTTTTGGCCGGTTAATACTCGCGAGCAATTTATACAGTTTCTCAACTGATTAAATCTCGTCGAGAGATCCCAATCAAGACAGAATCCAATGGCTTTTTCTTTCCAAAATAATCTGAATTCTTGTAGTGAAATACATTTGGTCAATTCTACATCTGCAACATTTTTACAGCAATTCGATTTGAGGTATGATATAAAAGTTTGGAATATGGATCAGACTATATTTCCAGAACTATTCAACCAGACCTAGGATATTAACCTTCTGACTAGGCCCATTTCGTAAAAAATTCAGAATCATGTCTACTCTTTGCTCATGTTATAGTGTTATTGAAAACGCCGCTACTAATCTAAGGGCGTTTTGCAATTACTATAATTTCAATTTGCAAATCAACCGCATAACTGCATACAAGTAAACGCCTTATACATTAATCACAATATCTAGGAAACATATGTTTGATCATTAAATGCTCGAATTGGTTGAAAGATGAAGCAATTGAGAAATTCATAATAAATAAATAAAAACAGATCCATGGGTGTAGCCTTATACACAATTATAACGATGGCTTCATTGGTATCTGCAGCCAGCTTACTCTCGTGAATCAGACTACTTGATTAACCAATGTATGGTTAAATAAATCAAGGTGTGCGATGTCCGAAAAGTATAATCATGGTCCGTTGAAACAAAACAGATGTTGTCAATAAATTTATAACACTGGACGTATTTGTCTTAACATCGTGACGAAGCTATGTACTCGGCACGCTTTTTCCCAAGCTTGAAGGTGTTCCTAAACAAGAGTCTCTAGAAAAAAGCACTAAAATCTGGTCTTTTTGCGTTCCCCTTTAACTAATTAACTTTGTCTTTAACTAATTACTATCGATCAATTATTTCGTTAATGAACAAAATTCAATGGATTTAAACCAATACTTTGGATGCTATTTTGGAATGAAACGGCTTCATGTTCGGGTGTCACAGCATTTGAAATCTATGAAACTATTTAGATCGATAAGATCTTATCCACGACTCAAACTCTAAATTATATCACGTAGCATTACTAAACTAAAGTGGAAAACCATAGAAATAGACATGTAAACCATTTTATATAGAAGAATGGGAAGTGCTTATATGAGTTATATTAAATCATTCTTTGGTAGACATTTTTTAGTGTTCAGCAATGAAGGGGCATAATACAGAAATTAGAAAAACAGAACATAACAAGTAATTTGGATCGGACGGCCTTAATTTGCTCGTCTTAATTTCCATTTGCTTTTCTAATGGTAATATATCAATAGTTAAGCCCTACCATTTTCCTTTCATTTGTTTCAAAAGCATCTCTATCTCTTGTTCAATATATGTGTCCTTAGAATTTGCAGAAAGATCCAAATCTTGGCTTTGGTTGGAGGTGAAGGTGAAGGTTCTGGAGCAAGTTCTTTTGTCTTTTTTTTGTGTTGTCAATCTTTCTTTTATCAACACTCTGTTTCTGGGTTCACTCTTCTGTTTGTAAGCAAGAAAATGAACAGAGCACACAGAAAATTAACGAGTTCACATTTTCGGAATCCACTAGAAGACTTGGTTACACAAACCCTTACACACTTGTGTCTCTTTTTCTCTCTTCTTACTTTCTTACATACAACTTCTACTTACTCAAGAGACTTAAGCCATATATGTTCTTATACAAGACAGAAGACATTCATAATATCCCTCTGTAGTTCTCTGAACCTGGAGCAGCTTTGAACCTGCAACAACTTTGACCTTCTGCTGCAGCTAGAGAAGACTAAGAGACACTAAAAGAGTTGAGTTTAATTACTCCTTTAACCTTCCTTGCATGGTAAACAATCATGTGATCCCCACATGACTCAAAACCTTCTTCAACACTTAGGCATATTCAACAAAACCCCACATTGCCTCAGTGTTGTTGTACTGTTTTTCTTCTTCTAGACTTTGCTTGGTTCCATCTCGGATTCCTGATCCTCTGATCAGACACTTGAAACCCTGAGCTTCTTCAATGCACTCAGGAATTTCGAAACTGGTAGGACTTTGGTGAAGATATAAGCTGGATTGTGAATTGTAGATATCTTTGTAAACTTTCACCTCTCCTTCTGCTATTGTGTCTCTAATAAAGTGGTGCTTTGTTGTGATGTGCTTAGTCCTCTCATGATGAATTGAGTTCTTGGACAAATCAATCGCACTTTGAGAATCACAAAACACCTCCACTGCGTCTTGTTTGAACCCCAACTCATTCATAAAACGCTTCAGACATATGGCTTCTTTTGTTGCTTCTGTTAGGGCCATGTATTCAGCTTCTGTTGTAGACAGAGCCACAACGTCCTGTAACCTTGACTTCCAACTAACCACAGTACCTCCAACTGTAAATGTGTAGCCAGTAATTGATCTTCTGCGATCTAAATCAACAGCATAATCTGAATCAGGGTACCTTTTCACAATGAACTCTCCATCTTTCTTGAACAGTAGCCTGGTGTTTACTGTCCCTTTGATGTACCGGAGAACCCATTTTACAGCTTGCCAATGCTCCTTTAGTGGCTTGCTCATGAACCTGCTTACAACACCCACGGTATAAGCAAGAAGCCTTGTTCCAATCATAGAATACATGATACTTCCCACATCATTAACGTAAGGAAAATATTTCATCACATTAGCTTGTTCCCTTAACTCATGATCCTTTGCACCTCTCAGTTTAAAATGTGCTCCCATCGGGGTGAGAACAGACTTGCACTCATCCATTTTAAACATTTTGAGAACTTTCTACAAATAACTTTCTTGGGATAGCTCTAGGAGATTAGCTTCTCTGTCCCTTGTTATCTCCATCCCTAAGATCTTCTTTGCATCTCCCAAATCCTTCATCTCAAACTCAGAATTTAACATTTCCTTCAGCTCCTTGATTGTGTATTTATCCTTGGACATAATTAACATATCATCCACGTAAAGAAGTAGATATTTCATGAGCTCTGTTTTTGTACCTTTAAAGTACACACAGTTGTCATGTAAACTTCTTGAATACCCTGCAGCTTTCATGAACGAATCAAACCTTTGATTCCATAACCTTGGTGACTGCTTTAATCCATACAAGGATTTCCTTAGAAGACAAGCTTTATCTGCCCCTCCTTCAACCTCATAACCCTCGGGCTGCTCCATATAAATCACTTTGTCCAAAGTTCCATGAAGAAATGTTGTTTTGACATCAAGCTGTTCCAACTCGTAGTCAAAACAAGCAACTGCAGACAACATCAACCTGATGGAAACATGCTTGACCACCAGCGAAAAGATTTCCTTAAAATTGATTCCTTCCTTTTGTGAGTATCCCTTGGTTAATAACCTTGCTTTGAATCTTGGCTTCTCAACCCCGGAAATTCCTGATTTCCTCTTATACACCCACTTGTAGCCAATAACACTAACATCATTTGGTCTTGTAGTAACGTCCCAAGTATGATTTTTCAAATGAGAATCCATCTCCTCATCCATACATTTTATCCACAGCTCGTTGTCTGGATCTTCAAGAGTCTCTTGATAACTTTCTGGCTCATGTAAGTCTCCATCTTCTGTCATGTTATATGCAAAACCTGAGTCACCATACTCATCAAACCATCTTGGCTGTTTGATATTTCTCATTGTTCTGTCTCGAGCCAGCTGATAATCTATCAAGTTTTGCAGCATGCTTCCACTTTCTGATTCTGATTCTGATTCTGAATCATATCCATGTTCTGTCTCTTCCACCAAAGTGTTTCTAACATCAGTATTACTCTGTATAGGCCAGTTTGAACACAATCCCTTTCTTTTCCAATATGTACCAGCGGAACTGTTACTGAGACTGTTTCATTCTATTGTGATGCTTCTGGTTCATTACCATGTTTCTGAACTTCTTTAAACATCACCTCTTCCTTGAAGACCACATCCTTACTGACCACTGATAAACAGATTTTTTATGGATTTTTCTCAAATACCCTAAACAGATTCGATTTAGTGAGCAGTTGTCTAAACTAGGTGGAAATGAAATACTAAAACAGAGTGCTAAAAACAAAACATAAAAACATAATGTAAAAACAGAGCATTGAAAATAAAGTAATAGAAAAACAGAGTAAAGTGCAAGACCGAATTTCAACCTAAAAGCAGAGTATTAAAATTCACGAAAATTCAATAGAGGAAAAGGGGTTCTCGAGGTTAAGGATCAATGATTAGGGTATTCCTAGGGGTTCCAGACTTGTTTATCAACCAATTTAGATGACCTCTAAGCAAGGAATCACATTCACTCTCGTGCAATGGGACCTCTCTTGAAAGACAACCTGACTTGACTCTCGTCCAACGATTGGAAGTTCAAGAGGCTTTAAGTATGGACCTTACAGAGCCTAATAACACCAAGAGATCGAATTTCAATTGATCAGAAAGAAACAAGCATTAAGAACACTTAAATTAAAGAGATCTAAGACCTTAATCAAACATAAACAAATATGGAAATCCCTAAGTTTTCCCCTAATCTCACCCTTTCCTCAAGAGCCCTAGACTAACTTACTCAGAATTCATGAAGTAAAGCATAGCCTTAAAATTGAAATTTAATTTCATAAACTTAAAGACTAAAAATCGTAAATTGCTTTTTAAGAGAGAAGTCGAAATTTGCTAGAAAAGATGATATATTAAAACTGGAAATTCTAGTACAATTTATAGATCAACAAAAGATCTTAAGTCTTAAAGAAAAAAGGAAAATTACTCAAAGAGAAAATGGGAAAATTCCCTAGAAAGAAAATTGGAAAATTCCTTGAAAAGAGAAAAGGAAAATTTCTAAAGAAAAGAAAATGGAAAAAGGCGTAAAATAGTTTTTGGGCTTGCACAAGTGGGTATTGATGGGCCTTTTTCGCAAAGAAGCCCAAGAAGTCAACTCCATCAAAAGTCAACGTTCTGGTCCGAAAATCCACTCGACCAAGTGATGGTCGAGTGTCATGCTCGAGTGTTAGACTCGAGTGCCAAATCTTCTAGACTACATCCTGAACTTCAACTTTAGGCCAGACGATTCCTCATTGGTCTTCTTGTAATCCGAAATACTCCATGATAAGCTCCAAAAAGTGCCTAAAAATACCTTTTATACAATGTATGCAATGCCCAACACTAAGTATGAAAATTATGCCTAAAAGAACCTAAAAAAATGATAATAATGCAAGTATGTATGCAAAACATGCTAAATAATGGCCCTAAAATGTGGTAAAATGCAGACACATCAACTCCCCCAAACTTAGTTTTTGCTTGCCCTCAAGCAAATATGCATAGATCTAAGAAGGAAGAGAGGTTGCTGACAATGAGAACATCTTACTTAAACAAACAACTTATCAAACTGAAAAACCGTAATCCACAAGTGAACCCTCATTCTTTTGTAAGAACCACAATCTACAAACATCAAGGCTTAGCATAAAGACCGAATATTCCCCAACACTTAGTTGGACTCTTAAGAAACTCAGATTCGAAACCTATTTCTTTTTAAGTGCAGTCCGCAAGAGGGGCTATTGATCAAAGACCTTGGGATTCAACTTCCTCAAATTCAGCTAGTCACTATGGATTAAGCATTTTCGATCACTTCTCAACTCCTACTCGTTCTTATTAGCTTCAGCTTTATCAATGAGACACAAAAAAGTACGGATTTACGCACAGTCCCGGTTCACCTTAGGCATCGATGTATTAGCTTTATCAATAGGACGTGAAAAAGTACGGGTTTACGCACAGTTCCGGTCCATCTTAGGCAGTATCAAAATGGTTTCATCGATGAACACAAGAAGGTACGGGTTTACGCACAGTCCCCGTTCATCTTAGACCATATTATTTGAGTTGAGTTGTAAGAAGGATGATTCTATATTCATCTTATGCTTTTCTTTTTACTTAGCTAGCTGAACCTAAGGAAGGATCTTATGCAATGTATCTCAAGCCCCTAATTTGGAAAAAAGTGGAATTCGATTATGAGGCAACAAATCTGGTTCTTTTTGAGACACAACCTAAGTATTGGTTTCAAAGGTCAATGATCTACGAATCAGTGTTCAAGAGGGAAAAACGCAAGTCCAAGAGTTCAGTATGTTTACTAGCCAATCAACCTAGCAAATCTGTCAATTTAGCAAGATGATTCCCAAAACTCTAGACTCAATCCTATATGAATGCATTGAACACTCTATTTTTGACTGATGCTTTTTTTTCGATTTTTTTTAGGTTTTTTTACGGTGTTTTCTCAATACCCTACTGTTTATGTAATCAATTGCAGAACAGTATGGTGTCAATCCTACTGGGAGAGTAACTAGCAATTAAGATGTAATCTACTTATCCTAATCTAAGCCAGATTCGATTTAGTGAGCAGTTGTCTAAACTAGGTGAAAATTAAATACTAAAACAGAGTGCTAAGAACAAAACATAAAAATAGAATGTAAAAGCAGAGCATTGAAAATAAAGTAATAGAAAAACAGAGTAAAGTGCAAGACCGAATTTCAACCTAAAAGCAGAGTATTAAAATTCACGAAAATTCAATAGAGGAAAAGGGGTTCTCGAGGTTAAGGATCAATGATTAGGGTATTCTTAGGTGTTCCAGACTTGTTTATCAACCTATTTAGATGACCTCTAAGCAAGGAATCACAAAGTAATCATATTCACTCTCGTGCAATGGGACCTCTCTTGAAAGACAACCTGACTTGACTCTCGCCCAATGATTGGAAGTTCAAGAGGCTTTAAGTATGGACTTTACAGAGCCTAATAAAACCCTAGACAATCAATCTCTTGAGCTAGGAGATGTCATCTCAACTTAAGCATATTCAAGTGATTCACCAAACGTCTCTCGGGGGGGATTCACCAAGAGATCGAATTTCAATTGATCAGAAAGAAACAAGCATTAAGAACACTTAAATTAAAGAGATCTAAGACCTTAATCAAACATAAACAAATCTGGAAATCCCTAAGTTTTCCCCTAATCTCACCCTTTCCTCAAGAACCCTAGACTAACTTACTCAGAATTCATGAAGTAAAACATAGACTTAAAATTGAAATTTAATTGCATAAACTTAAAGACTAAAAATCGTAAATTGCTTTTTAAGAGAGAAGTCGAAATTTGCTAGAAAAGATGATATATTAAAACTGGAAATTCTAGTACAATTTATAGATCAACAAAAGATCTTAAGTCTTAAAGAAAAAAGGAAAATTACTCAAAGAGAAAAAGGGAAAATTCCTTACAAAGAAAAATGGAAAATTCCTTGAAAAGAGAAAAGGAAAATTTCTAAAGAAAAGAAAATGGAAAAAGGCCTAAAATAATTGTTGGGCTTGCACAAGTGGGTATTGATGTGCCTTTTTCGCAAAGAAGCCCAAGAAGTCAACTCCATCAAAAGTCAACGTTCTGGTCTAAAAATCCACTCGACCAAGTGATGGTCGAGTGTCATGCTCGAGTGTCAGACTCGAGTGCCAAATCTTCTAGACTACATCCTGAACTTCAACTTTAGGCTAGACGATTCCTCATTGGCCTTCTTGTAATCCAAAATACTCCATGATAAGCTCCAAAAAGTGCCTAAGAATACCATTTATGCAATATATGCAATGCCCAACACTAAGTATGCAAATTATGCCTAAAAGAACCTAAAACAATGATAATAATGCAAGTATGTATGCAAAACATGCTAAATAATGGCCCTAAAATGTGGTAAAATGCAAACACATCAACTCCCCCAAAGTTAGTCTTTGCTTGCCCTCAAGCAAATATGCATAGATCTAAGAAGGAAGAGAGGTTGCTGACAATGGGAACATCTTACTTAAACAAACAACTTATCAAACTGAAAAACCGTAATCCACAAGTGAACCCTCATTCTTTTGTAAGAACCACAATCTATAAACATCAAGGCTTAGCATAAAGACCGCATATTCCCTAACACTTGGTTGAACTCTTAAGAAACTCAGATTCGAAACCTATTTCTTTTTAAGTGCAGTCCGCAAGAGGGGCTATTGATCAAAGACCTTGGGATTCAACTTCCTCAAATTCAGCTAGTCACTATGGATTAAGCATTTTCGATCACTTCTCAACTCCTACTCGTTCTTATTAGCTTCAGCTTTATCAATGAGACACGAAAAAGTACGGGTTTATGCACAGTCCCGGTTCACCTTAGGCATCGATGTATTAGCTTTATCAATAGGACGCGAAAAAGTACGGGTTTACGCACAGTTCCGGTCCATCTTAGGCAGTATCGAAATGGTTTCATCGATGAACACAAGAAGGTACGGGTTTACGCACAGTCCCCGTTCATCTTAGACCATATTATTTGAGTTGAGTTGTAAGAAGGATGATTCTATATTCATCTTATGCTTTTCTTTTTACTTAGCTAGCTGAACCTAAGGAAGGATCTTATGCAATGTATCTCAAGCCCCTAATTTGGAAAAAATGGAATTCGATTATGAGGCAACAAATCTTGTTCTTTTTGAGACACAACCTAAGTATTGGTTTCAAAGGTCAATGATCTTCCAATCAGTGTTTAAGAGGGAAAAATGCAAGTCCAAGAGTTCACTATGGTTACTAGCCAATCAACCTAGCAAGTCTGTCTATTTAGCAAGATGATTCCCGAAACTCTAGAATCAATCCTATATGAATGCAATGAACACTCTGTTTTTGACTGATGCTTTTTTTTCGATTTTTTTTATGGGTTTTCTATGCCTTAGATGATATGCATTCGGAAAATATGCTAAAGAAAAATATTTTTGGTTTTTCTATGCCTTAGATGTGATGCAAATGATGAAATACAAAGAATAAAAACTAAGAATCACAGAAAACAAAGTCAAATGTCCTCTAGAACCCTCCCCCAAACTTAAATCACACAGTCCCTTGTGTGTATAAAAGCTCGAAAGAGGATCCTAGACCAGCAAGTCAAGTGAAAAATATGCAATGGTATGTACAATGAAAGGAAGGGATTTGGTACCTCTTTAGTGGTTCCAGTAGTCAGCTGCCACATTCCGCATGATTTCCATGTAGTGGTCGTTGTGCCTCTGACGCTCGAGCTCAGCTTGCTCGAGTGTTTTGGTCGAGTGTTTGGATGGATGCTCGATCGGTTGTTGCTCGAGCGGCTGGCTCGAGCTTGCCCCAGCTGCATTCAAAGGCCTTCTGTATGAGAAGGCTGCGGTGTTTGCAGAGGAATGTCTAGATGGTGCGGGTTGCTGCTGCCTTTCACGATCAGTGGATACAGAGGCTCGTCTTGGGCGAGTTGGTGGTGGTGGTGAACCGCTGTTTCTTTCTAGAACAGCCACTCTTCTACTCAGATCCTCGTTTTCCCGCCTTCTAGCTTCATCGCTTGTAGTCAGCTTCTTCACCTTCTTCATCAGCCATTTGTTAATCTTTTGCAACAAGCCTATGTGCTTGTGTGCTTCTCGGATTGGCTCTCCTTGACGTGGTGGCATCGTGTATTCTTCAAAGCAATATGCCTCAGGATCCACTTTATCGCTTTTTGTTGGAGATGAACTTTGTTGAGGGCCATTGGGATCGTATGAGGCTTCCAAAGGCGGATTAAAATCCGTATTCTGTCCCATCCTTATTGACGTGTACTCCCTGTTTGGCAAGAGTAGAAAAGCGTTTGGTCTAAGTAAGTGATGGAAAGAGTAGATGAGCTTACCTCGCACCTCAGCCGCAGCTAAGAATTGGCTTCTCCTTAAGTGATCGATGTTCATGAACCGAGGATCAGCCCATTCTGCCTCATCGATTGGCACATCACATCTTTCCAGAATGCATGTGACAAGCCCGCCAATTGTGATTTTTCCATCACGTCCTCCGGTCCTATTATCTCTGGCCTAGTCGCGGTATGTGACTAATTGGTTTGCGAATTGGATGGTTAGACCAGCGTCGTTCCTATCTCCGATAATCGGGGATCCGTCACTCCTTGTACCAACGATGTCTTTGAGAGTAGTCACCAGCATTTCCATTTCCCCTAGATTGATTGTTCCAGTAGTAAAACGTGAGAAAAAGGTATTTGCAAGGACTGTGCGAAAGTACCTCAAGGCTAAGTTTCGGATTAGAGACGCCTTTGATCGTGAGGATGAGAATATGCTCATTGTTGAGGCTATTGAGCGCCACACATCATCTAGCTCCGGCCTATCGAAATCCGGTCCATAGTTCTCGGACTATGCTCTTGGAAATTCAAAAAGGTCTCGAAGTGCTCTGAAAGTCATGCGATAATCTCTTCCTCTAATTGCAAAGAAAATGTAACCGCCACCTTGCCTTTCTTGGAGACTAACGTTTTCTGCATCATACAGAACGATATGAACCGTCGCCAGAAACTGTAGAGTCTCCTCCTTGTATGCTCGTTGTGGATGTGACACAAATGTGGACAGCCCACAATTTTGTAACATGAGATCCACATCTCTGGCTATTCCCATCGCGGTTAATGCCTCCTTGCATGGATAGCGGGTCCCTATGAAATTCATTATCCGCAGATCGTTGAGTGCCCTTGCTGCATTGTGCCTCTCTTTCATCTCTTTCTCTTTCTTCCCAGCAAGGATTATCGCTCTTGCTTCTTCAGCCTCTCTCTCACCATATCCATCTGCACGAAGCGTCTCTTCAACGAGGTCTGGATGCATATCATCCTCATCCATGTACTCTCTTCCTTCCTCCGACTCATTCTCAGATTGAATCTCTAACCTCCTCTTTTCCTTTTTGTTAGGTCTGTTCGTGCCCTTAGAAGACTCTCCTTGGGCAGGATTGCTTCTTAATCGAGCATTATTCTTGGCTCTAAGGCGGAGGAGGTTAGCTTTGTTGGTTTTGTGGTCAGTCATCGTGAGGGTTGATCGGAAAAGAGCAAGTGCTTCGACGCTCGATCTTGACACTCGAGTTGGTATGGTCGAGTGTAGTAGATGAGCAGAGAGAGAGACGGTTTGCTTCTGTAAAAGAGAGAAAAACTAGAGAGAATTGTTAGAGAGCGAGTGTGTTTGGTGTGAATGAAAGGAGAGAGGCTTCTCCTCATTTTATAGAGGAGGAAAGACAAAGGGGGAATCTTTTTAAATTCAAAATTTGAACTTGGATTAAATCAAATCTTTTGGATTAAATATAAAAGATATTGCATTAAAGAAAGATTTAACCCATTTTTTTTGGAGTAAATGTCTCCCCTTTCTCAGCTTTTGGCAGTTATAGGTGCGAAGGCATAGGAATAGGCATGATGGCGGGACGCTCGACCCTGACACTCGAGCAGGTTTGGTCGAGTGTCAGTCTACCAAGTGATGGCTGAAACTCGAGTGGGACACTCGACCAGGCGTGGTCGAGTGTTGTCCTATCTTGTCGGTTCCGACCCCACCTGTCCTATTTGGGGCCCCACTTTCCTGTAAAAAGTACGAAAAACCTTCCAAGTGCATGTAAGATGAAATAGATGCAAGTAAAGATGAAAAGTAACAAGTATTGAATGTATATATAGAGGATACCTTTGGGATTGCCTCCCAACTGCGCTTGTTTATAGTCTCAAGCTCGACTTCCTCATATTTATAGTCCCCTCGAAAAATCCTGCAGTTGGCCAAATAAGGCTTAACTCTATGACCATTCACAGTAAATCCTTCCCCATTGCTGTTGGCCAAAGTGACTGCTTCATAAGGTAGAACTTGTAGTACTTTGAACGGACCAGACCACTTTGATCGTAGTTTTCCGGGAAACAGCTTGAGTCTTGAGTTAAAGAGAAGGACTTGATCACCAACTGCAAGCGTTTTCTGCTATATCTTTTTGTCGTGAGCTGCCTTTGTGCGATCTTTGTATGCCTTTGAGCTATGATATGCTTCAAGTCTGATTTCTTCTAACTCATGTAGATCCATCTGCCTCTTTTCCTGTGTTGTCCTTGATATCGAAATTCAGGAGTTTGGTTACCCAAATCGATTTGTACTCTAGCTCTACTGGCAAATGGCAGGACTTCCATAGAGTAGTTGAAAAGGTGTGCGTCCAATGTGTGTTTTGAAAGCAGTCCTATAGGCCCAAAGAGTATCATCTAATTGGCGGCCCAATCACGTCTTGACAGCCCAACTATCTTCATTTAAATCGATTTAATCTGCCTGTTAAAGACCTTGGACTTGTCCTCTGGTTTGAGGATGATAAGGAGTTTCCACTTTGTGTTTAACTCCATGCTTTCTAAGCAAATTCTCGAAAACTTTATTAACAAAGGTGGGACCCTCCATCGCTGATCACAACTCTTGGTACACCAAATCTGGGAAATATTATGTGTTTGAAAAGCTTAAGCACCACTTTTGCATCGTTTGTAGGAGCTGCAATAGCTTCTACCCATTTTGAGACATAATCCACCGCAACCAAAAATGTAGCTGTTGCCTAAAGAAGGAGACTTAAATGGTCCCATAAAATCGATTCCCAACAGTCAAACACTTCTATTTCCAAGATTGGATTCTGCCGCATTTCATTCCTCTTGCTTATACTACCCATTCTTTGACAGCAATCACACCTAGATATGAACTTCTGGCAGTCTTTGAAAATTGATGGCCACCATAACCCGGATTGAAGAATCTTCCGTGCCGTTTTGAATGCAGCAAAGTGTCCTCCATAAGTAGATTCATGGCAGTGCTCCAATATTCCCTTGACTTCCTCTTCTGATACACATCTTCTGAATAATCCATCAGACCCTTGCTTGTAAAGATAGGGGTTCATGTTAGAAATACTGCCTTACATCCCTGAAGAATTGTTTTCTTTGATGATAATTTAGAGTCTTAGGCAGCTCTCCTCCCACCAAATAGTTAACCAAGTCGGCGTACCAGGATAAGCAAGTTCCCAAAAATTTTGATCCGATCGAGAAACATATTTTCTTACTGTGGGCCTGACACTCGAGCAGGTGGTTCTCGAGTGTCATGGTCGAGTGTTTGATGGAAAAACTCAACAGTTGTTCTTCAGGCATAGAATCGTTCATTGGGAGGGTCACCTATATCCTAGATAGATGATCAGCAACACCGTTTTCTATCCCAGGTTTGTCGACTATCTCCATATTGAATTCTTGCAGCAGCAATATCCACCTAAGTAGTCTAGGCTTAGCATCCTTCTTTTTCATCAAGTATCATAGAGCTGCATGATCAGTATGCACAATAACTTTCGATCCAACCAGATAGGACCTGAATTTCTCAAAGGTGAACACGGACTGCAAGCAATTCCTTTTCTGTAGTGGCGTATTTCACCTGAGCTTCATCTAGTGTTCTACTAGCGTAGTAGATCACATTAAGTTTCCTATCCTTCTTCTGTCTCAGAACTGCTCCAACAGCATAGTCACTAGCATCAATTATCTCAAAAGGGAGATTCCAATCATGTGCTTGGACAATCGGTGCTGTTACCAAAGCTTCCTTAAGTTCTAGAAAAGCGTTGAGGCATTCTTCGTCGAAGACGAAATCTGCTTCCTTGCAAAGGAGACGAGTTAGAGGCCTAGCAGTCTTTGAAAAGTCCTTGATGAATCGCCTATAAAATCCTGCATGTCCCAAGAAACTCCTGATGTCTTTGACTGTTTTGGGAGGCTGCAGCTGAACCATCACTTCTATCTTGGCTTTATCGACTTCGATACCCTTTCCTGAAATCTTATGACCTAGGACGATGCCTTCTCTTACCATGAAGTGTTATTTTTCCCAATTAAGCACGTGATCTGTTTCAACACACCTAGATAAAAACTCTGCACAAGTTTGACAAACAAGAGGAGAAGGAAGAGCCATAGACAGAAAAATCGTCCATAAACACCTGAAACCATCTCCTCAATCAGATCTGAAAATATAGAAGTCATGCAACGTTGAAAAGTAGCAGGTGCATTACAAAGACCAAATGGCATTCGCCTATATGCAAATGTGCCATAAGGGGCAAGTAAAGGTTGTCTTTTCCTGATCATTTGCGATGTATAGGGATTTGGAAAAATCAACTATATCCATCAAGGAAACAGTAATATGAGTGATTAGCCAACCTTTCTAGCATCTGATCGATAAATGCGCAAAGGATAATGATCTTTCCTAGATGCAGAATTCAATTTCCTAAAATCAATGCACATCCTATGCCCTGTAACAGTTCTAGTTGGAATCAAATCATTATTCTCATTCCTAATGACAGTGACCCCCTCCCTTTTTAGGCACACAATGCACAGGAAGATACCCATTTGCTATCCGAAATAGGGTAAATTATATCAGCATCTAACAATTTCAAAATTTCCTTTTTAACAACCTCCTTCAAAATTCAGATTTAATCTCCTTTGAGGTTCCCTGCTAGAGTAAGATTCATTTTCAAGGTGAATTCTTTGTGTGCACAAGTCATGGGAGATCCCTTTAATGTCAGACAGTGAATATCCTAGGGCTTTTCTAAACCGTCTTAATTCAGAAAACAACATATCTAACTCATCATCAGTCAATGCGTTATTCACTATTACTGGATAAGTCGAGTTAGATCCAAGAAATGCGTACCTGAGCCCGGAGGGGAGTGGTTTGATTTCCACTTTTGGTGATTTGAGCTCCGACCAGTCGTCAGCGGTCTGACACGCGACCTTGGTGTGGTCGAGTGTTGTGCTCGAGCGTTGGTTTTCTGAGGCCAAATCGGGACACTCAAGCTCTGCTTGCTCGAGTGTTAAGGTCGAGTATAATGTTTCGAACTGTTTTTCACTTTTTAGTGGTTTGCAAGAGTCCAACAGGCCTTCGTAGACTTCAGTTTCAAGAGTCCAACAGGCCTTCGTAGACTTCAGTTTCCTCGTATACGTACCCATCACCACCGTCTTTTATCAAAGCAGTACCAAGGTGATCTTTTTCTACCAATTCCTCAAACAGATCCTTTGACAGATCATCTATTTCTTGTACCACGAACAGCTGACCCCTCAATAGTCGGTTTTCTCATTATGTCGCTAATGCTGAAAGTCATCTTGAAATCTTTCCCCAGATTAAGTTCAATCTCTCCTTTTGGCACATTGATCACAGCTCTTGCAGTGGCCAAGAAAGGCCTACCAAATAACAAGGGGTCTTTTGGTTCTTCTCTCAAATCGAGAACAACGAAATCTATAGGGATTTCTACTCCTCCAACCTGAGCTGGTAAGTCTTCCAGAATTCCATGTGGAATCCTAACCGATCTATCAGCTAGTACCAAAGATATCATACAGGATTTGTACTTGCCGAACCCTAATCGGTTGGCGTCTGTTAGAGGCATCAAGGTGATCGACGCCCCTAAATCACACAAGCAACTCCTGAATGTGAGAGGTCCCAATGAGCATGGGATTGTGAATGTTCCTGGATCATCAAGCTTCTTAGGCATAACTTTTCTTTGTATAATAGCACTGACCTCATGTGTTAGCACAACCATCCCTTCAACTTCTTGTGTTCTGTCTTTGACTGCATCCTTCAAAAACTTTTGATAAGGGGGCATTAGCATAAAGGCAACCAGAATTGGTATTTTTACCTCAACGTCCCTCATCTGTTTTTCAAAGAGAGCTTTGTACTTGTCTGCAACATCCTGTTTGAATCTCTGTGGGAAAGGAAGTTATGGTGTGAAAGGAGGTGGAGCGAATGGTTTTGGGTCTTTCTGTATGTTAGTTGCGTTTTTGGGCTGGGGTTCTGACACTCGAGCAGGTGGTGCTCGAGCGTCTTGGTCGAGTGTCAGAGATTTCGTCTTTTCTGTGCTGATTTCTGTCTGTTCTTCGACCAAATCATCCTCCCCTTCCTGAAGGACACTGTCCTCAGTGTTCTCTGTCGTTTCAGCACGGATTAGCAATTCACGGCCACTACGGAGTGTAATGGCGTTGGCGTGATACTCCTTAGGGTTTTGAACAGCTTTTCCAGGTAGTTGTCCGATTTGTTTTACAGTGGATGAGGATCCTTGTTGATTCTCCACATATTTGAGACGGGCATTAAGAGTCTCAAACTTGCAGTTGAGGTCATTATGTGAAGCATCTATCGTAGTGTGTACCTCAACAAATTTCCTTGTTAATTCGGAAGCAGTGGCTGTCTGTCCCTTTAGTATCTGATCAAGATGTCCATTACTTCAGGTGTTTGTTGGGGGTAGTTGTGGTTCGTATCCAGGTGGTGGTTGGTGGTGTGTTTGTTGGTATTGCTGTTTGGGTATAAATGGTTTGGGTTGTGGTTGTAAGTGAGGTTTGGGCGGGTACACATGATCATTTGGGTTTGCTACATTTGTGTTTCTGTAGGAGAGGTTAGGGTTGGGTTTGTAGCTGTTGTATTGTCTGTAGTTGTTGCTTTGATTCTGCATTAAACTGACCTCTTCAACTTCATCATCGTCTTCTTCAACCCGTTTCTAATTCACCTACATTGTGTACTTGCTATATGGTGAGCTGAGAGTAACTTGTCCAATTTGTCTTGTATGGCTTTGAGCTCCTTTCTACTAACCATATCTGAATCTGTTGCGCCTCTAGGAGTTCGATCATAGTCTTCACTGTATTGGCCATATGCCTGTGCTAAATTCTCAACTAATTTCCATCCATCATCGACATCCTTATTCAGAAAATTCCCATTGCTGGCTGTGTCTAGTAACATACGTATCTTGGGAATGACGCCTCTGTAGAGAGTGCTGAGAAGTGACTCAGTGGTGAACCATGATGAGGACATTGTGATTGGTACATCTTGAATCGTTCCCAACCCTCAGAGAGAAATGTCTCAGAATGGTTTTGCTTGAAACCAGAGATAGGAATTGCAAAGTTTCGCAGTTCTGGAGTTGGAGAAAAAATTTGCCTAGAAACGCTTGTTTGCAGGCATCCCAAGATGTAATAGACCCTTGTGGCAAGTGTTTCTCCCATAGGTGTGCTATGTCTCCAAGAGAGAAAGGAAACAATCACAGTTTTAGAGCATCCTCACTAACCCCATTTATCTTTGTCAAACTGGTTAGTCTTTCAAACTCATCAAGATGATCCAGCGGATCCTCAGAAGGTAAACCATGAAATTTACTGTTCTGTACCATGGAGATCATACCACTCTTAATCTCAAAGTTGTTGTTGGCGATGGCTGGTGGAATAATTCCATGGCGTTGGGTGTGAATACTGGGAGCATCACCGGCACCAATGTGTCTAACTCTCCTAGGACGGGTTTCCTAGTTCAGTATTGCTTGTACTTGTTCTTCCATGTTCACCTGATCCGTGTATTCTTCGTTCAATCTGTTCTGTTGTTCTCGTAAGTGTTCACGAGGCAAACGGTCTATTCTGTCAGAGTATGGGATGAGATCTTCACTACCACGGGACCTGGTATTCATGCAAGTGGTTTTTGTTGTCTGAAATAACACTCGAGCAGGTGTTGCTCGAGTGTGTTGGTCGAGTGTTTCTGGGGTCTGATCGAGCTTTCTGGAAACAGGAGAAAAATCAAGGAGATCGAGCTTAGTTGGTCGAGCTTGTTGATCGAGTGTTCCTGAAAGCAGACAAAAACCAGAAACGAGATTAGAATATTGTAATAAAACTTAGTCTCAGGAAAGTGATTTTCCTAATTGTAGCTATCAATTTCCCAGTCACCAACGGCGCCAATTTGATAAACAAGTTTTTACGGTGTTTTCTCAAATACCCAACTGTTTATGTAATCAATTTCAGGACAATATGGTGTCAATCCTACTAGGAAAGTAACTAGCAATTAAGATGTAATCTACTTGTCCTAATCTAAGCCAAATTCGATTTAGTGAGCAGTTGTCTAAACTAGGTGAAAATGAAATACTAAAAACAGAGTGCTAAAAACAAAACATAAAAACAGAATGTAAAAACAGAGCATTGAAAATAAAGCAATAGAAAAACAGAGTAAAGTGCAAAACGGAATTTCAACCTAAAAGCAGAGTATTAAAAATCCACGAAAATTCAATAGAGGAAAAAGGGGTTCTCGAGGTTAAGGATCAATGATTAGGGTATTCCTAGGGGTTTCCAGACCTTTTTATCAACCTATTTAGATGACCTCTAAGCAAGGAATCACAAAGTAATCACATTCACTCTCGTGCAATGGGACCTCTCTTGAAAGACAACCTGACTTGACTCTCGCCCAACGATTGGAAGTTCAAGAGGTTTTAAGTATGGACCTTACAGAGCCTAATAAAACCCTAGAAAATCAATCTCTTGAGCTAGGAGATGTTATCACAACTTAAGCATGTTCAAGTGATTCCCCAAACGCCTCTCGGGGGGGGGGGGGGGGGGGGGGGGGGGATCACCAAGATATCGAATTTCAATTGATCAGAAAGAAACAAGCATTAAGAACACTTAAATTAAAGAGATCTAAAGACCTTAATCATACATAAACAAATCTGGAAATCCCTAAGTTTTTCCCCTAATCTCACCCTTTCCTTAAGAACCCTAGACTAACTTACTCAGAATTCATGAAGTAAAGCATACAACCAGAATCGAAATCTAATTGCATAAACTTAAAGATCAAAATTGTAAATTGCTTTAAGAGAGAGGTCGAAATTTGCTAGAAAAGATAGATATATTAAAACTGGAAATTCTAGTACAATTTATAGATCAACAAAAGATCTTAAGTCTTTAAAGAAAAAAGGAAAATTACTTAAAGAGAAAAGGGAAAATTCCCTAGAAAGAGAAATTGGAAAATTCCCTTTAAAGAGAAAAAGGAAAATTCCTTAAGAAAAGAAAAAATGGAAAAAGGCCCTAAAATAGTTTGGGCTGAAAAAGTGCCTAAAAATACCCTTTATGCAATGTGTGCAATGCCCAACACTAAGTATGCAAATTACGCCTAAAAGGGCTTAAAACAATGATAATAATGCAGGTATGAATGCAAAACATGCTAAATAATGGCCCCTAAAATATGGTAAAATCCAGACACATCAACCATGCAACAAGCTTACGGATGCCACGGCCCTAGCCAACCTCTTTTTTCCGAGAAGTGGTGAGGTTGCATGGACTGCCCCGCAACATAGTATCGGACCGCGACCCGAAGTTTCTCAGGCATTTTTGGCGGACCCTATGGAGGAAGATGGGGACTAAGCTGTTGTACTCGACCGTGTGCCACCAACAAAGCCATGGCCAGACGGAGGTCGTGAACCGAACCGTTGGAGCCCTGATTCGAACCACCGTCGCGAGCAACCAAGGGACTTGGCTCGAGTTACTCCCACTTATGGAGTTTGCATACAATCAGTCGGTTCACTCCGCTACCAAGAGATCCCCCTTTGAAGTGGCGTATGGTTTTCAGATCCCTAATGCCTATGGACCTACTACCTATACCATCAAACGAGAAATAGAATGCCAAGACGGAAAAACGAAAGCCGAGCTGATCAAAATAGAACATGCCAAAGTCCAAAAGATTTAGAAAGGCGAACCAAAACAGTACGTCCACAAATCCAACAAGCACCAACACAAGGTGATGATCTTTAAACCCGGGCGATGGGGTTTGGCTACAGTTAAGGCCGGAAAGTTTTCCCCCAGCATCGAATGGACAAGCTCAGCCCAAGGGGAGACGGACCTTTTCAAGTCATCGAGAGGATCAACGACAACGCCAACCGCCTCAAACTCCCTGGTACGTATCGGACCTCAACCTCTTTTAATGTGGCTGACTTAGTACTTTTTTATGTAGGTGATGACTACGAAGTTCTGAGGTCGGAACCTTCTCAAGAAGGAGGGGATGATGAGTCCCGACCTGTTGGGACGCATGCGGACCACGGGATAGACAAGTGACCAAGTTGCGGAACACGAAACACGACCCAAGTACCGATCAATCGACCCAGGGATCACCACTAGATCCAAGACGGCTGCCCGAAATATAGAGACTAATTGCAATAAGTACGCTGCCGAGTTCCCTAGAGTCGTATGACCCGCGGTCATACGACCAGTCTGATCGCGACCCAAAGGAGGTTATCCGAACGGTCTTCACCATCACTAGGTGAAGACCCTAAGCCGCTAAGGAAGCTAGGTAGTCTTTTTCCTCACCTTGGTTTTGTCCCAAGTGGTTTCCCAAGGGAAATTTTAATGAGGCCAAGGCACTTAGCGCATGGCCGCGCACCCCGAGTGACGTGGCCATCTCTATCCCCTTTCATTTTTATAGTCGTTATCTTTGTACAGAACCTTATCCTTTGACCCGCGTTTTTGTTCTTTGACCCACGTGTTTAGGCTTTTAATCAATCAATCAAGCATGAAAACATCAGATTTCAATAAAAATATAATGTGGCTTTGATACCACTATTAGGTTTTTGTTAGATTAGTTCATTGATAAATGTCGAATTGCTTAAAAACCTAACCAATTTTAACCAAGTAAATTTCGATTAATTTCGATTTTTCATCGATAAAAGTGACAAAGTATATATGGTTTCCCTATAAACACAAGGAGAATACCACACATTAGAATGAACAAAATCAAAACAATTTTCGTAAATAGTTGAAGACTTAGGGAACACTAATTTACAATTTTTCCCAAGTATACAAGCTTCACAATTGTCATTTTTAAAAGAAACATTAGGCAACAGAAAGTTCAATGCACGAGAATGTGGATGTTCTAAACGAGCATGCCACAACACATCATCATTCAAACTACTACTAGGATCAAAAGAACTAGATGAACTAGCTAAACATGAATTAAACAATACATTTGGACTATTATCGGTCTTCTCTAGCAATTATAACCCATCTTTGCTAACTCTTTCTTCAAGCAATTGACTACTTTTAATATCTTGAATGCAAACCTTGTTAGGATCGAAACTAGCTTTGGAATTCAAATCACAAACAACTTTATGAACACTTAATACATTAGACTTGAAGTTGGCATGACAAAGGGTTTAGATTATTCGTTAAACAACCTAAGATCACCAACACCCTTAATAGGAACCTTTTTACCATTTGCAATTCTAACACATCCTACAGCTGGTTTCAAGTTCTTAAGCAAGTTCTCATTACTAATCATCTCATGGCTTGCTCCCGAATCTACCACCAATGGTTTTGCAATTTTTGATACATAAAATGAGATACAAGAATTTATTAGAGCATTGATGGATTTGATTAGCTCCTTAAGGTCAACTTTCCACACAAAATCATATTGGACTGCCACCATGGCTATCCCATTAGGTGCTTGAGAAGATAAACAAGAAATTTTGCAATTTTGGATACATAAAATGAGTTACTATAATCCATTAGAATATTGTCTTGCTTCAGGAGATGCAGATTCATGTCACCATAAGCTGAGTTTACGTTCATCAAAAATCCAAACAACTCGTCTTACTCTACCCTTTCAGTCAGCACAACTGGATCCACAGTCGGAGGCCTAAGCATTTAGAGCTCAGCCCAAAGAGACATATATTTCCCAAACCATTGAGGGAACTCCATATCCTCTTTGCTGAGGGCATTTATGGCCTTCTTTACCTCATAGAGTTGGATGATTAGAGAGATTCCCATACCTCTTCTTGAGAGTGTCCCACATGTGCTTAGTACTCTCACAATAGGAATAACCTTCATGGATGTGTGGGTAAAGAGAGCTTTCAATGATTACAAGAGAAATCTAGTCATCTTGGTACCATTTTGCCTTCTCCTCATCAGCTGCCACCACCACACCAGCTGCACCTTCTTTTTCTTTACCAAGAAATCAGACTTTCCTCTTTGGAGCATCACCTTCAATTTGTTCCCAAAGTCCACAGCCACTCAACACATATTCAACAGTCCTAGACCACACAAAACAGTTAACTCTCTTACGAGTAACATGGACAGAAAGAGGCTTGTACTTCTTCCTCAGATTGGAGCAAACAACATAAAAAAATCAGACCTGCAAAAGCCAGAAAAACAGCAAAACTTTTAGGAGATAGAAGAAGAGATCCTAAGTTAAATAGAGAGATTAATCGGTCTAACAGCTTGCCAAGAATGAACTTGGCTTTGATACCATTTAAGATTTAGCAAATAAAGAGGGATTGAAGAGATTTATGAATGATTTGGAGAGAACTGGAAAAGAGACTGAGTTTCAGATATGGAATTGAGAGAGAAGAGAGAATGGGTGGCTGAAAAATGTGAACAGAGAGATTTTGTTATCTCTTAAACTTTACAAAGATGAGTATACAAGTTATATATAAACAAGTAAGAAACTCTAGTTCTATACAAGAGAAAAAAAAAAGAGGTGACCACTAGTTCAAAAAATTCTTATTGACGAATTTATCTCCACATGTGATCTTATCCATAAGCTCCAATGGTCATGAGTGCAGATTATCCTAATCTTGCATATTCTCGAACGTGACCCTATTTTTGCATATCACCGGAACTTCTTCTCTCGACCTCTTATGACAACTTGTGATTTTCAGTGATCCTATTTTTACACGATGATAAAATTCATGGAACCCCGATCTTGCATACTCCTCAAAGGCCCTGGATTTGCACAATCTATAACTTGTGTCTTTGAATCCCCTCATCACTTTGGTATTTGATGGTGAACACCCAGTTTGAGCTTACCGCCTTATATCCCAGAGGAAAATCGGCTTGATCCACGTATGGTTGTCTTCCATCATTCCAACTTCATCACCTACCGCATCCCACCAAACCTTGATTTATTTGGCTTCTTCATAGCTTTGAGGTATGAAGTTGGCTTAAATCATTCCAATGAAGGCTGTATGATCTGGTGGCAAAAGGCCGAGAGAACACATATGTTGAATGGGATGTGCCACAAATTGGTTACTAAAGTAGATCATTGTATTGATCCAATTTCATCGGTCTTGGCGGTTTCTAGTGCTTCTTCGGAGAGGTTGTGGGTTTTGTTTATGTTATTTTTTCAGAATATAAATGAAGAATTGTTGAGATTTGGTTGAAAATGAAAGATTGAGAGGGTTTTGGAAATTTGGAGATTTGATCGCCATAGGGCCGGGATTGAGAGATTTTATGAGGAAAGTGAGTTTACTCTTTCGGACGCCTTCGGTATCCAAGAGTCGCGGACAAGTTCAGAATTATCAAAGAATTGATAAAATAACTAAGACTAGTCTTGCCGACCAAAAAAGAAATTTTTTTGATTGGATGGGAATGAATGGAAACTTTTTTTGAAACTATTTACTTCTCAAGCTTCAATTTCACACATTTTTGGCACAATCCCAAACTTCCCATTCCTCGATAGCTTCGGATGCATTTAGCATCTAATCCTAGCTTACAACATCAAGGGAAAACCGAACATCAAAACCAAAAGAGATTTATTGATTGAGTTTACATACCTTAGCTACCAAACATGTGGCACACACTTTTGGTAGAGGCTCTTCGTTCAATAATAACTTGAGTTCTTTGAACTCCACACAAAGGATTGGCTTCATCAACACCATCTTGAGAAGCATTTCCTATCAATCTGCCAACACTATGGAGATTTATTAGGTATGTTCTTCTTCCTCATCCAAACGGTTACAATGACTTAACGTCATATCAAGACCATCACAAACCAAGAGCAATGACTTGGTCCTTACCAAGACCATCACCATACTTGTCCTTCTTGAAACTATTTCAAGACCCAATAGTTCGCTCATTTCCATCCAATATTTCTTGGGAATACTCAAGTCATGCCCCGAATCACACCTTCAGCAAAAGGTACAAAGAGAATAATGAAACATTTTGACAAATGAGGGCTCCAATATATATGAATGAAACCAACTATGGATGTGAGTAACTCGGCAAGCAAAGGCAAGCAAGAGAGAGTATAAAAGAGTAAGTAAGAGAATAAATAAAGGATGTTTTAGAGACAGCCTTTGTTTGCTCCATACGTGGCTCGATTTTGTAAGGACAAGAGAACTTATTTTCCCCCACATAAATGTGGACGAACTCAATTTCTGGTGAGCTGATTCAACACCTTCCATCAGAATCCACACGATCTGAGACCATTGGTTTTAACTTCCTAATCAAGTAAGCCGCCAATCAAGTCAAAAACATGTTGTGGTTTTGGTTTGCCTTTCCATCCATCACGGCTGGCTTTTATTCCCTCATGGGGTTCACCTAGATACAAAAAGAGGTTAGGCACCAAAAACTCACTCAATAGTTAGAGACAACAAGATTCAACACATAAAAAAAATATTTTGAAAAACTGAACCAATGACATTAAAGCGAGTAAAACTTGGATGAATTTTACAGATTCTAGTTCACAAGAATCAAGTATATTTAACCATTGTTCACAATTTTAACACTTGGTACAACCCCCAAAAAGAAATAGAAAAATTCAATGGATTTATGTCTCTACACTTCACAAGAAGGAAAACAAACCTAACGTTTACACTAATACGTTTTGGATGCAAGAAAATTATGAAAAACAAGTCTTGGATAAGTGCTTAACTTCAAGGATTCAGTCACTACATCAAAGAAGTGTTCTTGAAAGAAACATTATTTTGTCCAATGGACAAAACAAAAACGATTTGAAATTCAAATTTTAATTTTAATCAACAGCTAAACAAGAGTGACTTAGAGGTAAAAATTGTGCTTAAGGGAAGAGGAAATAGAGTGAAAAATCCAAGCCCAAACCGTGATCCAATGTCACTCCTAAGAGATCACTCTATTGTCCACCATATAATAGCATGTAGCCACAACTATTTCTTTCTTTCTCGTGTGGTTTTTCACCACAACCTTTTCTTCTCTCTTCATGTAAACAAAACCATAGAATTAACTCTGAAATCCATGAAAGAACAACCAAGAAAGACGAATAAAGAAACCATTTTCAAAAGACAACAATTTTCAAAACAGATTTGAGAAACCGGTTTGAAATCAACAAGAACAAAAAGAATTTGATTCTTTCTTTTGTAAAGCATAAACTTAGAGATGAGATGATTCTCAATTGATTTTTAACCTTGGAAACATTGATTCTCCTCATTGTCTAAAGATATTGATTTTAGAAAAAAGAAAACAATATTTTGCAAAACTTGGTTTGAAAAACAATTTTGGAAACGTTTTTCAAGCAGCAAGAAATAGCAAGAAGACAGAGTCATCATGGATCTTTCTCTGATTATGTTAGAATTTTTGGAATAGAGATTAAGAATGGTTGAGATTTGATTAAGAGTGTTTGGAAAATGAAGAGATTAATTGTTTGTGAAATTTAGTAACCATAAGATTTAGAGAGATTGGAGAGGCCAACTGGCCGAGATTATATGAAGAGAGAATGTGTATTCTCTCTTAGTTCATAACATTGTACAAGATCCTATACTTGGTGAGTTAACTTGATCCTCACTCAAGTTAATAATCCTCGGCCATGAGGGGGAGAAACACCAATTTCATGGATGTGGCTAAAAATCAAGACATTTCATACCTGGCACCAAAGGTATGTCTCTAAACTTAACTTAGTTATCAACTAACATATCTACTCTTCATGTCTATAATGGCTAGGGAAGTAGGTAAAATTAATAAATAAAAGGATGGTTACTTCAAGAAAAGGATTTTGAGACCAAATGGATTCGAAAGGATATGATCCTTTTGGATACACTTGAACTGAAGATCAATATGACTTCACAAAGTCAAATACTATGAAGTAGAAAATGGTCAAGACTTGAAGGGATGATCTTATATGGCGAAAGCAAAAGATGATGTCCATGGAACACAAAAGAGTTGGCTGATCCAAATCATCTCTTGTCTACATGTCTAAAGGTATAAACCTCACCTAAGAACCTTTTACCACTAACTTATGTGTTCTATGGTTGAATCAAAGCTATGAAATCAACCTAAAAGGTACAAAGGAGCTGAGAGAAGAAAGCATTGAACAAATCAAGATAGACTCAATCAAGGAAAAAAATCATTTTGTGGTGATTATCGAATGGGAGAGTGTCTCACTGGATGCACACATTAAGGACTGAAGCCTCAAGAAGATTCAAAGTAATAAAGACCTCTAACACCTCATCAAGACCATATCTACACCATTGAAGCTGTCAAGACTACTATTTTTCCCTTGGTAAAGTTTTGTCTCATGAGGTTTTCTTTATCAAGGTTTTTAATGAGGCAGTTCTTTGCGGTTTCCAAGCTTGGTCTTTGATTTCCCGTCATCTCAACCTTGTGGGGGAGAGAAGGCCAAAACTATCAAGAGAAGACCGAATCACGATTGTGCAAAAATAGAGCAGCTCATGGAAAACTTCGACAAGGTGGGATCCGTTGGAAGATAAGACAAAGGAGAAAATATACTTTAATTTGAAATTACTTTTGTACCTTTAGTGATCCCACAAAGGTACTTTTTATATGATCTCACAAAGTCCCAATATTGGCACTTAGAGGATCTAGAGTAGAGATGTTCGATTTGGAGACGACAAACAAACTCAAAGACTAGATGAAGGATGAATATTCTTGGGCTAGAGACGACACAGGACTCAAACACAAGATGGAGAAATGATTGGCGCCATAAAAGGTTGGGGAAAACCCTTTGATAAGTCGGAAAAATCAACAATGGACAAAAGGAAAAGAGATTCATGATCTATGCTTAAAAGAGGTTTTTGATAAATAAAAAATATAGATGTCTTCTTACAATTGAGGCCACGAAAATGTAAAGGGAAGGAAGAATAAGAGGCTTGGACATTCCCAAAACAATTTAGGAAATACAAGGAATAAAAATCTGTCTTGGAAATGCAATATGCATTCAACTCTTCTTTGACTCCTCAAATGACCATTGGAGTCTTAAAAACCGAGACATAGTAGCTTCACTACTTTCTTGGATATCAGCTCATAACATCAAGGTTTCTAGCTCTTGAGAATACTCATCCACAGTTTTACTACCTTGACTTAAGTTCCTTAGCCTTGTGTGAAGCTCTCGATGGCAATAGTTTGATAGACTTAAGTTCCTTAGCCTTAGCCTTGTGTGAAGCCCATGAATTGGTGGAAGACCTTCGGGATTCTGTTCTGGAAACACGTCTTCATAGCTCTGCAAAAGATTAACAATACTACTCGGAAGCTCCGGTTCTAGTTCAGGCACTGTTAGTAAATTCTCTTTAATCAATACTAAAGCATTAGGTGTATTACTCCCTTTAGTTTGTGCTTTAGTGGACTGAGTAGTGGTGGATTCATCCTTGTGTATCATCATGATTTGATCTAAATATACGTCATGTGGAGACATTGGTAAAAGAGTAATCTTCTTGCCATTAATCTCAAAGCTGTGCTTGTTTGTGAAGCCATCATGAACAACATGGCGATCAGATTGCCAAGGACGTCCAAGCAAACGGTGACAAGCTTCCATAGGTAATACATCACGTAGAATCTCATCTTGATACTTCCCAATGCTGATAGGTACTCGAACTTGCTTCTTTACTTCCATTTCTCCTTCTTCACTCAACCATTGCAGCTTATATGCCCGAGGGTGTAGCAGCTCCTTGAGATTGAGTTTCTGGACCATAGTCTTGCTAGCAACATTTGTACAACTTCCTCCATCGATGATTACACTGCAGATTTTATCCTTTACCATGCAACGTGTGTGAAACAAGTTCTCTCGTTGTGCTTGTTCAGAATCCTTATCTGTGACAAGAACACTAAGAGCTCTCATCGTGACTAGAAGTGGACCTTTAATTGGCATTTCACCTTCAACGTCTGATGCTTCTTCTGACTTCTCATCCTCATATTCAAACTCCCCATCAGCCCTTATCAAGATAATTCCGTGGTTAGGGCATTCATTAGCATAGTGTCCCAATCCATGGCACTTGAAACACTTTAGATCTCTAGCTCTAGTATTGGTCTTCATTGGTTCTTTATACTCCTTTGATCCACTTGGCTTGAGCTCTTTATAAACAGAAGGTTTGTCTTCAGCCTTAATGTTGGGTTTGAAAACCTTTTGAAAACCAGTTCGTGAATCCTTAGCATAACTCATTACGTTGCTGTTGTAATTCAATCGATTACCCTTCCTCTTATTCTCATACATGACAGCCTTATGTAGCAGTTCTTCTAAGTCCAAGTAGTCACACACCTCCAGAAGATCAATAAGATCTCTATTAAGTCCTCCTAAAAACCGAGACATAGTAGCTTCACTACTTTCTTGGATATCAGCTCGTAACATCAAGGTTTCTAGCTCTTGATAATACTCATCCACAGACTTACTACCTTGACTTAAGTTCCTTAGCCTTGTGTGAAGCTCTCGATGGTAATGGTTTGGTACAAATCTCTTGCGGAGAAACTGTTTCATTCTCCTCCAACTCCGAATAGGAAGCTCACCATTTTTTCTTCTGGTTGTTACAAGTTGATCCCACCAACTTAGAGCATAATCATAGAATTCTGTAGCAGCATAACGAACTTTGCTCTCCTCAGTATAGTACTGACACTCAAACACTAGCTAAATCTTCTTTTCCCACTCTAGGTAAGCATCGGGGTCACTTTTTCCATAGAAAGGTGGTATCTTAAGTTTCAGACCGTAAGAAGTATTGTTTTGCTGTGGTGGTGCTTCTTGTCTTACACGCCTCCTCATGTGAAATGTCTGAATAGAACGTTCACTGCCATAATAATCTGTAGTTTCTTCGTCTTGGCTTAAGTGTTCTCGTTCGTTTGCTGGTGACGGAGGTCGCATACTGTTTCCACGATTGTTGTTAACCTCACGTTCAGATCCACTAGGTTCCTTAGCTGCAGAGTGAGTTGATTGTGTCTCCTTTCGAAAAGCATCAAGCTTAGTATCAATAATCTTGCTCATCTGAGCCGAAATAGCTTCAATGAAGAGCTTATCATAACGAGCATTACTAGACTCTGGATCTTCTGTTTCCTCCATGTTCCTGCAACAGAATCAAAGAGACAAGCAAGTAATCCAATCCCAAAACGTCTATGAACACTCAAAAGAAACAGATCTACAATTCCAAGTCCTAGAATACCAAAAGACAATTCTGTTTTTTTTTCAAATCTGCAACAAGTATTCAAATATAAAAGAGAATAAAAAGAGTTTTGATGCAACCTGACTTGATTTTGGCTCTGATACCACTTGATAAGATCCTACTGTGGCTTAGGAAGATCCAGGAACGAGATCAAGTGATTGCAGCAACTTTAGAACGCAAGGGAATCCGAAGAGACAGACCTCAGATGTTATTGACGAGATAAATCGCAGGAGTACTCAAAATCGAATGAAAACTTAGCAGCGGATATATGAAGAGTCGATGAGTCTTGTGATTAGTTTTCAGCAAATTCCGACGAGCGATGATGAAGATACGATGGGGAATATGAACAGACACCGTGACAGAATTGTGGATTGAATTGAACTATCAAGAGTGGTGAGAAAGCTCTTGATCTTCAATCTTGTAGACCATTCGGATATGACACACCAAATAGATAACAAGTTCGAGGATTTTACTCCTCAGAGATCAAAAAAATTTGAAAGGGGGTTTTTGATTAAAATTTTTGATGAAATGAAAGGAACTAGGGTTCAACATACTTATAGAAAACCAGCCACAAAATGGGCCTTCGAAATGAGTGGGCCTAAAGTACAAATGCCCAAAAGTTAAAATAAAAGACTAGAATAAGCCCACTTAAAGTGTTAGTCGAAAATAGTCTTCCCTTTCCCTTTCTAAGCATGTTGTCAATGAGACAAATGTATAGTGTATATTGACAAGCCTCATTAAAAACCTTGGTCTAGAAAACCCATTGGGATAAAACTAGACACAAGGAAAAGAGTGCAAGAATACACACCTCTCATTGACAACCCTTAGTCGGCTTGAATCAAAACCAGTGTGGTTTGATTAGCCATAAGACTAAGGTTGCTCTCAGCTTGTATTAGCAATGTGCCAACAGCCTGTTCGAGTAGTCTAGCCTTAGATCGAGTAATTGGTCCAATCGGTATATCCAATTGATGTGATTGTGAGCAGCATAGAAGCTAAGGAACCAGAGCTGGTAGGACCAATCATGCGTTCGAGAGCTAAGGAGTTGGCTAAGGAAGCTCACTCGCTTATGACTGAAGGATCATTCTCGCCACCAGCTATGCAAGTCTTCAACATCTCCAACTTGAAGACTTCTCCTGGATCAGGTGTATCCACCAAAACCGCACCACCATCCTCAATCCAAACTCTTTGTCCCAAAACATCAATACCAGCAAACTCATCACCACCCACCTACTGTACCACATGATTATGAATACCACAACACTACCCAACCCCAACAAACTGAGGTAATGGACATCTTGCAGTAAATCCTCAAAGGTCAGACAGCTATCGCCTCTGAAATAACCAGGAAATTTGCTGAGGTACACACTAAGATAGATGCTTCCCATAATGACCTCAATTGCAAGTTTGAGACTCTTAATGCTCGCCTCAAGAATTTAGAGAACAAGCAAGCTTCCTCCTCTGCAGTTAAGACTATTGGGCAACTACCAGGAAAAGTCATTCAAAACTCCAAGGAATACACTGCCAAATCCATTACATTGAGGAGCAGTAAGGAGATCTCTCCATAACTACGACATGATAAATTCACTGAGGACAGTGACATTCAACTTGGGGAGGACAGCCTTAGTCAGAAAAAGGCTGAAAATATTGAGAAAAAACCTCAGAAAAGAACACTCGAGCAGGATGCTCGAGCTGGAACTGATCGAGCATTATGTTCAGAACCACACAATGAGACACTCGAGCAGGACACTCAAGCAAGGCTAGGTCGAGTGTCCCCTTACCAACCTCCAAAACATGATATTTTGCACGATATCCACAAGTCTTTTACCCTTCCTCCTTTTAAACCTCAACTACCCTTCCCACAAAGGTTTAAAAAGGACGTAATGATGAAGTACAAGGCTCTTTTTGACAAGCAAATAAAGGATGTTGAGGTAAAGATACCTATACTTGATGCTTTCATGCTAATGCCTCCTTATCAAAAAATTTTGAAAGATGTTGTGAAGGAAAGAACAAATGAGTTAGAGGGTATGGCAGTAGAGACTCATGAGTGCAATGGCATCTTAGAGAGGATAATAGTTCAAGACAAGCTAGATGATCCCGGGACATTCACTTTACCATGCTCATTGGGTCATTTAACTTTCAGCAAATGTTTATGTGATCTTGGAGCTTCAATTAGCCTAATGCCACTATCTGTTGCTAAGAGGTTGGGGTTCAACAACTACAAGTCTTGTAAGCTCTCTTTGATTCTAGCTGATAGTTTTGTCCGTTTGCCATATGGTTTACTGGAAGATATACCTATAATGGTTGGTAGTGTTGAGGTTCCTACAGACTTTGTGGTGATTGATATGGATGAGGAACCACAAGATCCACTACTCCTTGGTAGACCATTTTTAGCTTCTGTTGGAGCTGTAATTGATGTGAGGAATGGAACAATTGAGCTAAACTTTGGTAAGGATCTCAATATGAAGTTTAACATTGACGATGCAGCTAGGAAACCTACTATTGGAGGACAAAGCTTCTCAATTGAGGGATTGGATAAGTTGGGCATTAAACCTCCTAAGCTTCCTCGACTTATATTGGCTAAGAGTGGTAAGGCTAGCGACTACTGCAGAAAAATTCCAATGTTTGAAGAGGTTGTTGATGGGAAAAGCCTTCAGTCTTTGTTTTCTTGCAATGAGATCACGAATATGCCTTCTAAGGAATCATACAATTTACTAGAATTGGATCTTGGGCCTGATATACTTTTCAGACCAATTGGTTTTGTGGATGGAGTAATGGAGTACAAGGTGAAGAGCAGCAACTATCCCAAACCATTTGCCAAAGTAAAGCAGCTTCTCTTTCCAACGAAGCCCAAATCAGATTGGTCAGGACCTTTCCACATTAAAAGAGTTATGCCTTGTGGATCCATCACCATGTTTAGCAAGAAAGGAGAGGAACTTCTAGAAAATGGGCAGAAAGTTAAGCTTTACATGGTTGATGAAACCATTTCAGAGGGGACCTCAATTCCTCTCTTTGAACCACTCCAGGTCTGATGGGTGTGGGAAGTCAAGCTTAGTGACTTAAAACAAGCTCACTTGGGAGGAAATCCCATGATATCCTTGTACATATTTTCTTTCTTGCAGTTTTTCTTTGTTTCTTTTGTTCTTTTCTTATGTTTCAGGTCAAGGGACGTGCACCACAAGGAATTTGGCACTAGATCATAACACTCGAGCATGACACTCGAGCAAGGCTGCTCGAGTGTTCTAAAAACGAACCAGAAACTCCTTCATTTCCAACTTTTTCATTCTCCAGTTAGGTACTGAACCCCTTCCCTTCATTGTATATATCACTGCATATTTTTCTCTTGACTTGCTGGTCTAGGATCCTCTTTCGGGCTTTTATACACACAAGAGACTGTGTGATTTAAGTTTGGGGGAGGATTCTAGGGGACATTTGACTTTGTTTTCTGTGATTCTTAGTTTTTCTTGCATTTCATCATTTGCATTACATCTACGACATAGAAAAACCAAAAACATTTTCAGTTAGCATAATTTTTTCGATTGCATATCATCTAAGGCATAGAAAACCCATAAAAAATAGAGTGTTCATGTAGCTGCATCACATTCATATAGGATTGAGTCTAGAGTTTTGGGAATCATCTTGCTAATGATAGACAGTCTTGCTAGGTTGATTGGCTAGTAACCATAGTGAACTCTTGGACTTTCGTTTTTTTTGCCCCTCTTGAACACTGATTGGTAGATCATTGGCCTTAGAAACCTAAGCTTATGTTGTGTCTCGAAAGAACCAGATTTGTCTCCTCATAATTGAACTTTATTTTTACCAAATTAGGGGCTTGAGATATATTGCATAAGATCCTTCCTTAGGTTCAGCCAGTTAAGTAGAAAGAAAAGCATAAGATAAATATAGAATCATCCTTCTTACAACTCAGCTCAAACGATATGGTCTAAGATGAACGGGGATTGTGCGTAAACCCGTACCTTCTTGTGTTCATCAATGAAACCATTCTGATGTTGCCTAAGATGAACCGGGACTGTGCGTAAACCCGTACTTTTTCGTGTATCATTGATAAAGCTAATACATTGATGCCTAAGGTGAGTCGGGACTGTGCGTAAACCCGTACTTTTTCGTGTCTCATTGATTAAGCTGGAGAGAATAAATACGAGTTTGAGCCAAGATAAGAGTTAAGAATAAAAAGTGATCGAAAATGCTTAGTTCATAGTGTCTGGCTGAATTTGAGGAAGTTGAATCCCAAGGTCTTTTGATCGATAGCCCCTCTTGCGGTCTACACCTTTAGAAATAGGTTCCAAATCTGAGTGTCTTAGAGTCCAACTAAGTAATGGGGAATATTCGGTTTTTATGCTAAGCCTTGATGAAAGTAGATTGTGGTTTTTACAAAAGAATGAGGGTTCACTTGTGGATTACGGTTCTTTAGCTTGATAAGTTGTTTGTTTGAGGTTCGATTGTTCCCATTGTCAGCAACCTCTCTTCCTTCTTAGCTCTATGCATATTTGCTTGAGGGCAAGCAAAGACTAAGTTTGGGGAGTTGATGTGTCTGCATTTTACCACATTTTAGGGCCATTATTTAGCATGTTTTGCATTCATACTTGCATTATTATCAATTTTTAGGTTCTTTTAGGCATAATTTGCATAATTAGTGTTGGACATTGCACACATTGCATAAAGGGTATTTTTAGACACTTTTTGGAGCATTTCATGAAGAATTTCGGACTACAGAAAGACCAATGGAAAATCGGCTGGCCTAAAGTTGAAGTTCAGGATGTGATCTAGAAGATTTGGCATATACCCATGACACTCGACCACACTTGGTCGAGTGGATTTTTGGACCAGTAAAAAGGGCCCAATGGTACCCCTTTATGTGAAAAGGCAAAAGCCCAACTATTTTAGGCCTTTTTCTATTTTCTTTCTTAAGGAAATTTCCTTTTCACTTTTTAAAGGAATTTCCCATTTTTCTTTCTAAGGAATTTTTCCCTTTTTCTCTTTAAGTATTTTTCCTTTTCCTTTAAGATCTTTTGATCTATAAATTGTACTAGAATTTCAAGTTTCAATATACAATCTTTTCTAGCAATTTTCGAGTCTCATAGTTTACAAAGGCATTTACGATTTTTCTAGTCTTAAGTTTTATGCAATTGATTTTCGATTTTAAGTCTATGTTTTATTTCATGAATTCTGAGTAAGTTAGTCTAGGGTTCTTGAGGAAAGGGTGAGATTAGGGGAAAACTTAGGGATTTCCAGATTTGTTTATGTTTAATTAAGGTCTTAGATCTCTTTAATTTAAGTGTTCTTAATGTTTGTTTCTTTCTGATCAATTGAAATTCGATCTCTTGGTGAATCCCCCCGAGAGGCGTTTGGGGAATCACTTGAACATGCTTAAATTAAGATAGCATCTTCCTAGCTCAAGAGATTGATTGTCTAGGGTGTTATTAGGCTTTGTAAGGTCCATACTTAAGGCCTCTTGAATTTCCAATCGTTGGGCGAGAGTCAAGTCAGGTTGTCTTTTAAGAGAGGTCCCATTGCGCGAGAGCGAATGTGATTACTTTGTGATTCCTTGCTTAGAGGTCATCTAAATAGGTTGATAGATAAGTCTGGAACCCCTAGGAATACCCTAATCATTGATCCTAAACCTCGAGAACCCGTTTTTCCTCTATTGAATTTTCGTGAATTTAATACTCTGTTTTAGGTTGAGATTTCTTGTTGCACTTAATTATTAGTTTTACTATTACTTTACTTTTAATGCTCTGTTTTTACATTCTAATACTTTGTTTCATTTTTAGCATTTTGTTTTAAGATTTCGTTGTCACCTAGGATAGATAACCACTCGCTAAAACTGAATCTGGCTTAGATTAGAATAAGTAGATTATATCTTGATTGCTAGTTACTCTCCCATTGGATTGACACCATACTGTACTGCAATTGATTAAATAGACAGTTTGGTATTTGAGAAAACACCGCAAAACATGTTTATCATACGTCAACTCCCCCAAGTCTTTTATGTCAAAAACAGAATTGAGGTAAGTTTTGGTTTGGGAAATACCTTCCTTATCATCGCCGGTGATGATAAGGTCATCCACATAAATGAGCACAACCACAATGCCTTGAGACCGTCGTAAGGTGAATAATGTGTGATAGGCTTCAGACTTGACAAAACCACGATCACGAAGGGTATGGCTCAGTTTGTGATACCAAGCTCTCAGAGATTGCTTCAGCCCATAGATGGCTTTCCGAAGCTGGAAAACCTTTTCGGGATTAAACCTAGATTCGAGTCCCGGCGGTGGAGTCATATACACTTCCTCCTCAAGCTCTCCTTGAAGGAAAGCGTTCTTGACATTCATCTGCCATAAATCCCAAGAAAGGTTAGTAGCTAAGGAAAGCACAACCCTTACCGTATGAAGCTTGGCAACCGGAGCAAAGGTGTCTGTATAATCCTTTCCGTAGGTTTGAGTGAAGCCTCTTGCAACGAGACGTGCCTTGTAGCGTTCAATCTCCCCATTAGCCTTATACTTAATGGTAAAGACCCACTTGCAAGAAACAACTTTCTTTCCCAGAGGGAGTTCAGCCTCCGCCCATGTGTTGTTGACATCCATAGCGGTGGCTTCAGCATTAACCGCCTCCATCCATGCGGGGTTTTGACTAGCTTCGGTAAACTTCTTGGGTACCTGATCCAACTCAATTTTCCCAAGGAAAGCTTTAAAATGAGGTGGTACAAGGTTCATAGAGAATACCGCTTGAGTCGGTTGAGCCACCGCAAAGGCATTATAGTATGTCCGCGTTTCTACCCATGGTGAGGGATCCTTGCGCACCCTCGTACTACGACGAAGCGGTTGAACCGGTTGAGAATCACGACCCGGAACAGAACCATCATCATGCAAGCTAAACGTCTCAAAAGTCACAGTCGGATTGGTATACGCGGTTGGGTAAGAATCCTCGGCCGGATTGACAGTCGGAACTGGATGAGACGTTGGGGAGGGTGCATTCGGAACACTGGCAGAAGGGTCATGACTTGAGTCGGAAACAGCGGAAGGTGTGTGTGTCTCGGTATCGGAAGGCGAGGAGCGGTGCGGAGGCTTCGAACACGGAGAACGTGTCCCAGCGGGTGCAGTATCCGTTTCTCGAGAGAGACCTAAATGTTGGAGGAGGAGACGCAAGCTTGCGGCGGTCTAGATTCGGCTCAGATAAGTCCTGAAGGTCATCCCACGCAGTAGTATCATACAATCCTCTATCTTCCAAGAATTTAACATCACGAGACACATACACTCTTCTTAACTCTGGGTCATAACATTTATAGCCTTTTTGTGTCAAAGAATAGCCAATAAACATACATCGTTTACTTTTGGCTTCAAGCTTGTTGCGGAGGTCTCCGGGGACTAAAACAAAACAAAGACACCCAAATACATGTAAGTGATCTAAATGTGGTTCAGTTTTGTTAAGTACCTTGAATGGAGACACATCCCGGAGAATCTTAGTAGGGGTTCGATTAATCAAATAGCATGCTGTCATGACAGCATCTCCCCAAAATTGCTTTGGAACGTGCATATGAAACATGATTGCTCGGGTAATTTCCATGAGATGACGGTTTTTACGTTCGGCTACACCATTTTGTTGTGGGTTATAAGGGCAACTTGTTTGGCAAGGTGTTCTTGGAACACTCGACTCATATACTCACCACCATTATCCGTTCGTAATACCTTCAATTTTGCATTAAAGTGATTAGTGATGTAAGCTTCAAAATTTTAAATGCATCAAATACTTTATCTTTTGATGGCATTAAGGTAATCCATGTGTATTTCGACTTCTCATCAATAAATGTCACAATGTATCTATGTCTATCCCTAGATATGCATGGCGAAGTCCATACGTCGGAATGAACAAGATCAAAGCAATTATCATAAATGGTCGATGATGAGGGATAAACAGTTTTGCAATGTTTTCCTAATATGCACGCTTCACAATCACTAAAATTGTCAAAGGATAATTGAGGTAACATAAGGTTCAAAGCACGAATATGAGGGTGGCTAGCCCTTGCATGCCAAACAGAAGTTTTCAAGCCAATAGCCGAATTCGAAAAACCAACATTAGCGTTATAAAAATTAGAAAACATCTTAGAATCTTCAAGGAAGTATAATCCGTCTTGGATTCTGCCTTCTCCAATCATGCTCCCAGTTTTAATATCCTGAAACTTGACACCGTTAGGACCGAAGATAACATAACAATTTAGATCATTTACCATTTTCCTAACCGATAACAAATTTGAGGAGATCCCGGGCATAAAGAGGGCTTTCATTTTCTTGTTAAGTAAGCCTAAATTCCCTACACCACTAATCGATACCTTAGCCCCATTATCATTTACCACACGTCCTAAAGCCGGTTCAATGTCACTAATTAGCTCCCTATCACTAATCATGTGATGGGAAGCTCCCGAATCAATAATAATCGGCTTAAATAACGAGTGTGAGAAGAGACAAATACCGGAATCCCTTAGAGACTTAAGGGATTGAATAAGAGCTTCCAAGTCTGCCTTCTTAATCACCTCTCCTTGGAAAGAAGATGATGCAGCAATCCCTTGTTCTTGCTGTCCAGCCGAAGAGGATGAACCCGAGGGAAAAATAGATTAAGACAGTTGATTTGGTTCATCCGACCGCTCTTGAGTAAGGTTAGCCCTTGCTTCTTTAAACTTAGCTGGCTTAAGATGTGGATGGAGGATCCAGCATTTGTCTTTGGCGTGACCTTTCTTCTTACAATGCTCGCATATTAGCCTCTTCTTATCTTCGGTCTTAACTTGAACTTTGTTGGCGATTATTAGACCCGAACTTCCCTTTCTTTCCAATAGACCAATAGACTCTTTTTCCTTCTGGATTTGAGCACAAACCTCTTCGAGACTAGGGAGTGAATGAGTAGTAGCCGCAGTCCTCAAGATATGTTTAACAAGATCCGTATAACACGGATTAAGGTTCATCATTAAGCCGAGAACTTTATCCTCTTCACTTCTACTCATAATCACCTTAGGCTCCAATGTCATTGGCCTAAGCATATCCATCTCAGCCCACAAAGATCTAAATCTACCAAAGTATTCCGTAAATTCCATATCATCTTGGTAAAGACTACTTAATTCCTTCTTAACTTCGAAAACCCGAGTGAGACTTGAAATATTACCATATACTTTTTTCAATGAATCCCATAAGTCTTTAGCCGTCTCACAGTAGTAGTAGGCTTCTAAAATGGGTTTGTCTAATGATCCCAAGATAATAGACTTGACCGCTTGATCAATGAGAAACCAATCATCATCTTCATCAAGAGCTTCCTCATCTTCCTCACTTGATACGGACTTCTTTAGAGGTCTATCTTTGACTATATGACTCCAATAGCCTTTCTTTGTGAAAATGGTAGTCTTTGCTGCTCTAGCCCACAACAAGTAGTTTGTCCCTTTGAGCATAATAGGAACAACTTGTAGCTTACTCGGATCCATTGGAGAAGAAAATACTCCGCCTTTTGTGTTAGCCGAGAAATGATTCAAAGGGAGTCTTAAAAGGTTGGAGCTTTCTTGAAATCACGAACAGAGGAGGTTAAGATTCTTCCCTTAAGAGCACTAGAGAACACGGCTTCAAGAGGAGAGAAAAGACTTGACCTTTTCCCTTTAAAGTCGCCGGTAAGGATCCAATAAGTGAGATTCGTGATTTCCTTGAGTTTGGATGGGAAAAGCTTACTCTTTTGGTGCAAAAGTTTACCAAAGATCCTAGCTTTTCTGTATGTAAGACTCAAAGGTAGCCTTTTTCTTCAAAATCGTTAGCTAGACCAAAGGAAGGAAGCGATTTTGAGAGTGATGACAGAGAGTAATGGAAGAATGGTGAGAGGAATGCTCTAATACCATGTGAGTTTGAGTAACACACATCACGAAAGCAAGGGAGAATGAGAGAGTAAAGAGTTTAAGAGAATATGAAGAGAGCTTCCATTAAATCTCCATAAAACTTAAGGATACAAGAGTTCAGCTTAAATAGACAGAAAAATCGCAAAGGAGAAGAAGAGAAGAGAGAGAAGAAGTCGTTGGAGGCTGGAGGGGACCACCGGTGATATGAACCTCCCTTGAGGATCGAAGCTTTGAGAGTGGAGCTCACAGATTCCAGCCCAGCAGTTGATCGATTTGGAGTTTCTTGAAGAGGCAGCAAATCACAGAGTTGATAGACTCAAAAAGGGGCGTGGTTCCTTTGTAGTTTAGATAGTTGATTCAAGGATTCACACCTAGAATCAGATAGGACCTTTGCGAATCACTCAGCAAAATGTTTTTTTGTTTCAGAATCACTCTAAAACGACTTGTATTCTAAATCACTTAGAAAGAAAGGTGGCTATTGCTCTCAATCACGTCTAGGGTTTACAAGCATCAGCTTTGAGTCTTAAATAGGTAGAGAAAACGAAATTACTAGGCCCAAGACATTTGGCCCAACAAAAAAATAGAAAACAGTCTAATAAATTGAAATATTCTCATCCTGCCTTAGGTCTTCTTAACCAACGGAAATAAATGGAAATATTCTTATATTCTGTCTTGGGTCTTCATGACCAACGAGTTGAGCAATGATGTAGTGACCCAATTGCCTCATTAAAAATCAAACTTGGAAAACCCAGTGGGACAAAAACCAAGTATTGGGAAAAAGAGTACAATTGGAGCACTAACCCAATTGTTGATCATTAGCTTGGATGCATATGATAGTTGTGTGTATCGCATCCACGCTTAAGTCACTAGAATGGTTCCAAGAATGACTTATGAATAGAGAAATAGCTTCAGCAAGCTTCTTAGTCCTAGCTCTAGTCATTGGCCCTTGTTGAATCTCCATAGCATCCGTTGGTTCAAACTTCTCCCCAATAGTCCCTTGAGTGTTGCTCTTAACATTCTCATCAACTGGGTCTTCACGCGCCCTTGCAGGGACCACTTTGAGGCTGCACGGCCCAACGGTCATATTCTCGGGACCACTTTGACCGTTGGGGTAAGACCAACTACCTTATCCATAAACGGTCAAGAGAGGCGCCTCCTAACTTGCTTCCCACGTCTTCTTGCCTTGCGCCCTACGTCTTTGGGCCTTGTGTCTCACGGCTTCTCTTTCCCGAAGTCGCACCCAACCGAAGTGATGCGCGTCTTCCGATCTTCCTAGATATGAATGTCACTAGGCCTCTGGGATTTTATTGGTGTGGCCTAGTGAGGATGCTTGGCCAATACCATTGCTTGTTTGAGGCTGTCAAAAGCTAACTACATAGAAACATTCCAACTAAACCAATCTTTTTTTAATAAATTTGTTGAAGGTTTAGCAATTGTACCGTAGTTCCTAACAAAGCGTCTATAATACCCAATAAGACCAAGGAAGCCCTGTAGTGCTTTCAGCGTCTTTGGTGACGGCCAGTTCCCCATCGCCTCTATCTTGCTTGGATCAGTTGACACAGCTTCAGCTGTAATAAAGTGTTGATAACCGGGATTTATTATCAAATAAATCTATTGTTATATGTAATCAATGTGGTACAGTAAGGTGTCAATTGATATACACGTTTTTGGCACATCTTAGGAGCATCATTTAGATATATTATACGTACATTTCTGATACATTCTCATCTAGTTGGAGTCTAGATAGTCTCATTCATACACATTCATATGCATTGGCATACATACTACGTTTAGTGAGTTTTTTGATACTAGAAAC
>JAKUCM010001801.1:0-80421 GCA_023374145.1 Lepidium sativum
CATCTATAAGAGAAAAAAAGATGAAGGTCTTCCATAAATCCCAAGACGAAACGGGTTCCGAGGGACATCTTCCCTCTTCACGTGATCCCTTGGGCGTCCGTGTCTCCAACAAGTTTCTTTTGTCCAACGGTACATTCCAACAGTTTCTTTGTGACTAAAGAAGACTTAGTCACTCTTGTCCCTTCCTAACTATCAATCATGTTTGGTTAGTGCCTTCGGTTACCTTCAATCCCACATTTTCTCTTTTCTTGTTGATTAAGTTAATAAGAAGATCTTGTGGTGAAGAGTTTGATGAAAGGTGAGTTATCAGCTCACAAGCAGAGTTGCGTGTACCAAATCACAAGTATCAAGATGAAGCATGTTTGAAGGCATAGCACATGCTGGAGATTATACCAATTTCAAACATGCTTTGTCTTGACACTCGTGATTTAGTACACGTACCTAAGGAGAATGATTGTTTGAGCATGTGCTACTTTTTCCTTCCTTTTGGTGATAAAAGTGGATTGTGCACTTGATATCAAAAAATTTGAGCAACGTATGGAACAAACAAAGGCTATCTCAAAAACCTCCTATTATTATTCTCTTATACTCGTGTTTGTTCTTTAATTGCATAGTTACACATATTCATAGTTGTTTTCATTCATACCTTGGAGCCATCAAAAGTCAATACTTTAATATTCTCTTATACCTTTTTTTTATGAAACTGTAACTTGGAGCATGACTTGAGTATTCCCAAGAAGTAGTGGATGAAAATGAGCAGGCTATTGGGTATTGATATAGTGTCAAGGAGGACGAGTGTTGGTGGTGATCTTGGTATGAAAAAGACCAAGTCATTGCAGCCGTTTGGAGGAAGAAGATAATATACCAAAAGAAGCTTCAAAGTGTTGATAGGTTGATGGAATTGCTTTTCAAGATGGTGTTGATGAAGTGGATCGTTTATGGAGTTAAAGTTAACTGAAATCATTCTTCATGAGGAGTCTCTACCAAAAGCTTGTGCCAAAAATTTGGTAGCTAAGGTATGAGAACTCAAACAATCATTCTCCTTAGGTACTAATGTTTGGTTTCCTCTTGTCATCTTAGCCATGAATAGGTGTTGAATGCATTCAAAGTAGCTAAGGTATAGAAACTTGGAGTAGTACTAGAAATGAACTCGTGAAATCAAGGCTGAAAGCAAAGTGATTTCACACTAAACTCTTGATAGTCTTCATGAAAAAGATTGTAGACACAAGTTGTGAAATATGTTCACACTAAGGCTTGCGAAGAAGTCTAAGGTCTGAATGAAAGGTTTCAATGTGGCTTGTGGAAGAAGAGCTAAGAAGAAGAGATGTCTTCAATGCCTTAAGCCACAAGTCTGCAAGGCTCGAATAAGCAAAATGTGTGGTATTCTTGATGGACAAAATCCGAAAGGTTGAGGAATGGTTCAGACTTAGACTTTTGGAAAGTCAAAAGCATGAAGAGGAGTGCGTGTGGAGAGGATAAGAGCTGAATGCCTGATCGGATCTCTTTAGTCACATAGTCTCAATGTATCAATTGTCCATTTGATTTGTTCTACTAGCTACCAAGTTCCTTGTGTAATCTAAGCCATGAATAAATGCTCAAAGCACTAAGGGTTTAAGAATAAGAGATTTGGTGGATTGAAAGTGTAAGGATATACACCAAAGAAAATGTCTCATCTATGCGGCTGTCAAAGGAGAAGTTGATAATGAGGTGGGAATTCTCAACGACGTGCCTTGTGGTTCTTGATGATAAACCTCAAGTTGTAAAAAATGGAGAAACAACACGCAAATGTGTACTATCTTTGGTGTGAATCAGACATGAGATGTTGATGCAATGTGAAGAGAACTTGATTCTCTCAGTCATAAAGAAGGAGGAACCCTCAATAATCATGCTTGTGAAGTTTCAAGCCGTGGAAGATAATGAGGAAGGGGTTTCTCTCAAACATTGGCAAAGTGTGGAATATATGGATGTAGTCCATGAATCCAGAAAGCCGAGTGAATGGAGAAAGCCACATGCCAAAGGTAAAATTTTTATATGATTTGGTGTTACTAACAAGTGTATGTGTTCTTTATGTGTTTAAGTTTTGACAGAAAATGCTGAAGAAAAATTAAAAAGTAGATAAGAGATGAGGATGATATAACACAAAGAGTTTGTATATCTAATATGGAACATCTCTTCAGTATTTATGATAAGTTACTAAAATCAGATGAAAATATATGATGGTAGCGGACTGAAGGGATAAGGAGATATAATGATTCCCTTGATGATGGATCAAGTGATGCTTGTAAAGGCTTGCACTCGACATGTTTGGTTGAGTAGTGATATTTAGTTGCAACAATCATCACAAAACTCAACATGGTGCTCGAGTGTTACATCCAAGCTCAGTCCACATATCTCAATAGTATGTACCTTACCCCTTTTAAATTTGTTTTTTCAACTCTTGTTTGTGTGTTTCTTGTGAGTGATAGCTAGGTCCATGTGATCAATGATATTCAAAGGAGCTGAGGATAAGGAAGTGTCAAATTTGGATTCTTTGAAGATGGTTTTTGAAGGAGCGATGACCGAGAGGAGGAGCATCTCAAAGATGGTTCACGTGCAGAAGTGTCACCATCATAAATCCAAGACACCCATCTCAAACATCATGCCATAGATACATTATTCAAGTTGTGGAGATTATACTCTTTTTCTTTTATGTGTTGGTTTGGTCCCATGTGGTTTTCTATACTAAGATTTATAATGAGGTAGTCTTTGTGATATGCAAGCTTGGCATTTGGTTCCTCTTGCAACCCAATCTTGAGGGGAAGTATTAGAGAGAAGGCTGAAGTAGTCAAGACAATGCCAAATCTTGATCGTGTAAATTTAGGGTCTTCTAGGGAAAATTATCCTTGTACAAAAATAGGGTCACCGGAGTTTTCAACTGACCATAAAATAACAAAAGACCCCAAAAAGAAGTTTTGCAAAAATATGATCATTTCTGGTGTTGTGCAAAATAAGGGGTATTAGAAGTTTGAAATTGACTAAATGGTAACCAAGTTTTGAGGACTTTATTCAGCTTCTGTAGCCATCAAAGAAGTCAAATATGACTGTTGGAGACTCTTTGGTTGAAGAGAAAGAGGAATTTTTCCTCTTATAGCATTTTTGTCTTCTTATAAATTATCTTCTTGTGTAGCAACCCTGCCTAGCACTGTGTATATATAAGACTTGTTATATTCAGCCACAAACTAAAATAAATAAACATCTTCTTTCCATATTCTCTCCATTTTTTAGTGATCCAAATACTTTCCACACACAAATTTTCAATTATTTACTCATACTCTCAAATACCAACTTATACTTCCAGAGAGAGAGAGTTTTCATTCTAAACTCTTATTGTTCACTTATTATTCTCCAAATCAAACATGAATGTCCTCAAAATTCAGTCATTTGTCTCTCTTTGATCTAGTTAAAGTCTGCCACGAAATCCAACAAATTTGTTTTTTTTCTCTGTAGTTGCATCCCACCATAATTTGGTGAGGATTGATTAGATTCTCTTACATAAGAAGACATGTAGTTGGAAGCATGTCATTACTGCAAGGACACTCTTGTGGAATGAGATAGAAATCTATTGGATCATGCCCTTTGTCTGATCCAGTCTACAATAGAGACAAAGATGTCATTCTTCCTCCTTTCAAAGTGCTTCGGTGGTCCAAGGTAGTTCTCTATTTCTCCTTCTTTGTATATGCCCAACTCTTATTTGAGTGTTTTCTTTACTACAATCGAGGTTTTCTCTGAAAACATAATCGATGACTTGTGTGCATGAATCTTTTGTCCTGAAAATGATGGTAAAACAATCCTCAACTCTTTGTAGTTTTTCTTTTGACGTTTTGCCAAAATATATAGTATCATCCGCAAATAATAGGTGGTTAATCTTAAGACTTTTTGAAATTTGAATGCATGCTAGTGATTTGTTTGCATAATCAGGTTTACATACCCAATAATATATTGACAATATGTCAAATACATAATTATGATGATTACGAGAAGGAAGCTTTTAGATCTTTCTAGTATTAAGATTTTTCTAGAGAATTGAATATTATATAGAGAAATTTTGGTTATTACCCTTTTGTTGTACTCTTTTACAAAAAGGCCTATGTAATTTTGTTTTTGCAAAAAAATATATTCACTAGTAAAAATGACGAAAAGACACTCAATTTGTTTTTATGGAAACTTTTAATCTAAATTATTATTGTTTTCAAGAAAATATTTTTTTTATCTAAACTTTTTTTTATAAGTTTTTATAAGAAATTTTATAAAATTTTATAAATACTATATTTATAAGTCATCTTATAAAACTTTATAAAATCAAATATAAAATATATTATAAAATCTTACAGAAACTAATTTTTAAATCATATTATCGTGTTTTATTAGTTTTGTAATTAGTATAAGTGTTTTATAGATTTTTTATATTTTTCTAATAAAACCATGTAAAATTTTATGAAATCAAATGAAAAAAAAATTCTTATTAAAACTTAGTTATAAGTTATTTTATAAAAATTAGTTTATAAGTTATCTTATTAAATCTTATAGTTATATGTATTTTTGAATTTTATGAGTCACAATCATTTTCATGGATTTAAGCATTAAGTAAATCTATTAAAAACAAGATTTTAATTGATTTACTACTTTTGATCATTCTGAATGGATTATAGAGATTTATAAATTATTTTATTAAAGCTAATAATTATACTATCTACTAGAATTTGTAAGTTATTTTATTAACCTATTTAAAAATTTATAATTTATAATCATTTTCATGGATTTATGCATCAGATATAAAATTTAGTTTGATTTACTAATTTTGATTATTCACTTGGGTTTAAACATTCAATTAAGGTTTAAGTTTTTTTCATTCAAGTATAATCATTTATTTGGGTTTAGATATAATTGTTTTTTAGGATATAATATTTAAGTTAATTTATATATTTTGATCATTCTATTGAGTTCTTAGGCTACTTGTGGACCGAGAAGAAAAAAACCCTACACTCGTGCTGAAATTACTAAGGCGCACATCAAAAATTATATGGGTTTTTGAGATCAATCTTTAAAGCCCATTTAACTAACGGAGCATCTTTAGAATATACAGTGCTGCACGAGCGTGAGCACACGTGCGAATAATGGAAACGTGTTTTTGTTAACGTTCGGTAATTAGGTGAGTTTTGGTGACAACGTCAGTCCACGTGGACGTTAATTTTTGAATTTTTTCTTACCATGTCTCTCTCTCTATGGTCCTGAAATGATTTGCTGGTAAATTTTGTTTCCCTCTCCCTAACGCCTCATTTTTATTGAATTCATAAATAATAACAATACATTGCTTTCCTTAAATAAATTGGAATCATATTTTTTTCTTTCTATTCTTTCAAACCTTAAAAAAAATTGGGGAAAAAAACTAGATTTATCTAAATATAAATTATGGTAGGGCAGGCCCAATTAATGAAATATCAAATGTAGAATGTAGTTGTTTTCGTATGTCCTTTATTAATTAGTCTTTTTCTCTCTCTTTTTTTGTTAACTAATGAAGAATTTAAACCAAAACTTAAATTAATTTTTAGAAATCAGATACAGTTCAAAGTTAAACATCCAACAGTTAAATAAAAATAATTAAGTTTCGTATTTGAGAAAAATTGATATCTAATCTGGACTAATATATCATTACTTTCTCAAATGAAAATCATTAAACCATTACTATTTAGTTCATTAGTGTCTTTTTTTCCAACGATTCGATAGTCATTTTTTCTTCCAACTGTAGTCTTTTTTCTAGCTAATATAATAATATATTGCATATTACTTTTCCTTAAGATTTTTCAAAATATGAAAAGGTCGGGATGAAATTTGGATGGTTTTAAAAATATTGGTTTGTATTTAAGAAAGAGAGGAAGTACCAAACATACGTCTTATTAGTTTAGTTCAAATGAAGAAAAATATATTATTAATTATTATAATAAATTAGTAGGAAAGTATAAATGCACATGCTTACTCCAAACGACAACATCATGATTCATGAATTTGTCTTCCATCTGATCTGTTTCTTCCTCACTTGTCACTAAACCCTTCATCTAGATAGGACATGTAGTCAGTCATATAAGCAAAAAAATCTTTCTCATTTTGTAAAAACGTTTCTAGAGTCTAATAAGATTTAGATTTTTACCAAAAAACCAAAAATATATATGTATAAACAATATTATTAAGAATCACGAGATTCCAACTTAAAACTGACTACCAATAAATAAAATGACTTATAAACATGTGAGATATTTTAATAAGCCTCTTTGAGATAAATTTGGAAAAACGGGTCAAGCACAACTTTCCAAAAATATTATAAATAGATGAAAAACTGTTTATGTCAAAAAAATTTAGTTATACCATATCATATTAGAAATTATGATTTTTAATTCAAAATTATTTGATAATAATTGGATTGACCATAACTTGTATATTTAGTTGGTATATCTCTACGTTTTTGACGTAGGATATTTTAATAAATATCAAGGGCTTGATTTTAGTCTGAAATTGACCCATGAAGTTCGAGGCACATAGTGTCCTCTCCACTCGGTTCCGACCAATACAAAGACATTTCTTCTCTTGGTTGTGGCCTAACCATTTCACTTTTAAAACCCATCACATGTTCCATCATTGGCCTATCCAAATCTCTAACCAAATAAAGTCAATTTACTAAACCATTGGTAAGGATTAATCCATATTTTAGACCTTTATTTTGTTACACCTCATAAAATATGTTTTCACTTTTCATCTTAAAAATGCGTGGATTAGATGATAAATTCTGCATGAGGTTCCATTTCATTTTCACCTACCACTTCATTCCGTAGACACATAAAACTAATCAAGCAATATAGGCTTTTAAACATACTGAAATTCTGAAAAATATAATATAATTATATTTTATTTTGGACCTGAATTTCAGAAAAAAATCTGTGAATTTGGGCATCACAGTTTTTTTTCTTCCTAACTATAAAACCTTTTGTTTTGTAAACAAGTTGATTTACAAAGTTCATTTCCTCAAATCCCCAACTTCAAAATCTATCACACTAAATTAAAAAGTCAAATTCCAGAAAAAAAATTAACATTCTTGGAGATTTAACCTAATGCACTTTCCCGAGCAACATGTAACTATACTAATACTGAATTTTGAAATTTTTATACAAGTTATTTATGTATTAGTTTTGGTTATACTAAAATATTTGATACCCTAAAATTGTAAATGCTTGAGCAGATAATTTGGATACCTTACACGATTTGAACAGCGCTACTATTTTATATTTACTTTCTTAGAAAAGAAATCACTTTTGTGTACTTTTGGTTTTAATTAACAAAATAAAACAGACACCATGGGATTCCACTAACTAATGTGTATATAAGATTAGAGCATCAGTTAATTCACTTCAGCATTCCACACAACTTGAATGCTCAATCACTTATCTTCTCCATAGTTAAACTTCCTCAAAACTCCAAAAGTCGAGAAGATGATGAAAGAGAGAGATTCAGAGAGTTCAGAATCTCTCTCTAATCAAGTTCTCCCAAACACTTCAAATTCAACACATATGATACAGATGGCCGTGGCCAACTCTGGTTCATCTGCAGCCGCACCAGCCGGTCAAGAACAAGCTGACCGGTCCATGTGGCTGCTTGACTTTCCTGAACCACCTAGCCCGTGGCATGAGCTTAAAAGCCAAGTCAAAGACAGTTTCCTAACCAAAGCCAAAAAGTTCAAGTCACTTCAAAAACAGCCTCTACCAAAACGAATCCTCTCTGTCCTTCAAGCCTTTTTCCCAATCTTTGGTTGGTGCAGAAACTATAAACTCACTATGTTTAAGAACGATCTCATGGCTGGTTTAACCCTCGCTAGTCTCTGCATTCCTCAGGTATATATACACAAACTGCGAATAAGCTTTTGATCCGTTTAGATATCTTATTTCAACAAACTTTTTATGTGCAGAGCATTGGTTATGCAACTCTTGCAAAGCTTGATCCTCAATATGGTCTATGTGAGTTTATATCATATATTAAAACTATGTGTTAGCTTTTTCCATTATTAATAATATATTTATAATGAATTAACAGATGCGAGTGTGGTACCACCATTAATATACGCATTTATGGGGACATCAAGAGAAATAGCAATCGGACCAGTGGCTGTAGTATCTCTTCTTATATCTTCAATGTTGACTAAAATCATCGATCCAGACACAGATCCCTTGGGGTACAAGAAACTGGTCTTAACCACAACTTTTTTCGCTGGGATTTTCCAAGCTTCTTTTGGATTATTCAGATAAGGGTTTCTGGTGGATTTTCTGTCACATGCAGCCATAGTAGGGTTCATGGGTGGTGCAGCTATTGTAATTGGACTACAACAGCTAAAAAGTTTACTTGGTATCTCTAACTTCACCACCAATACCGACATTATCTCTGTTGTTCGAGCTGTTTGGAAATCATGTCAACAACAATGGAGCCCTCATACTTTCATCCTTGGATGTTCCTTCCTCAGTTTTATCCTTATCACTCGCTTTATTGTAAGTAAATTTCTCTTAAATTCCATTCATCGACCACGATATAATAGATATCGATTATTTTATACGAAAATTTAACGTGTTCAACGTGTTAAAATATTTATTTTACATTAGAAAGTTTTTTTCTTTCTTCTTCCTATTAGGAGAGTACAATCGTAAACAAATATTGCCGAGGTTTTTTTATTCTGGTAGTTATATGCTCCATCCAATAGCTTACATATAATCCACTGTATAAGTAGGTTAAAAATTTGAGGTTTAGGAATATATTTTGGGTTATGAATTAGTTTTGTCGATCCAGTTGAAAAAAAATCGTAAATAGATATTAAAATATATAATGGACTGAAATAAGTAATATAATTGTACAATAGGGAAAGAAGAACAAGAAGCTGTTTTGGCTGCCGGCAATAGCTCCGTTGATCGCCGTGGTAGTATCAACGTTAATGGTGTTTCTGACAAAAGCCGACGAACATGGCGTGAAGACGGTGAGGCACATCAAAGGAGGTCTTAATCCAATCTCCATTAAAGATCTCGACTTTAATACTCCTCATCTTGGACAAATCGCTAAAATCGGTTTAATCATTGCCATTATTGCTTTAACCGTAAGTATTATCTAACCAATTCCATTTAAACAATATAATAAAAATTTCCAACTACTAATTGAATATATGTTTTTTTTACAGGAGGCCATTGCGGTGGGAAGATCGTTCGCCGGAATCAAAGGATACAGACTGGATGGAAACAAAGAAATGGTGGCTATTGGATTTATGAATGTTATCGGTTCCTTCACATCTTGTTACGCTACTACTGGTAATTAATTATCTATTTTTTCAAGAATATATATAGGAATCGTTGTACAGTTTATCAACAAAAAGAATATTAATAGGAAAAAACGTTTTTGTTTAATGGGGTTCAACCAAAACATCATAAGCACTAGAAGTAATGGCTAGCTCTAGACCAGCTACAGAATTTTGTCATGAGCCGATTTAATGAGTCCATATGTCAACGAGCATGAGAATACCCCTAACGCCGAGCGCGATTGTAATTTGTTTTTAAAGGCACTCGAACGCATATTATCACATTACTACATTCCTAAATTCCAGTGATCACACCCACAAATTATATGATCATTACTACAATTCCACACGAATTATTAAATATAACATAAAACTAGTTAAATATTTGAAAGCTTCAATATTTCTCCAATTATGTAAATATGACTTGACTATATATTGTCTTGAAATTTAGGTTCATTTTCTCGGACTGCGGTGAACTTCGCGGCAGGATGTGAAACGGCGATGTCGAACATAGTGATGGCAGTAACGGTGTTTGTAGCACTTGAAGGCCTAACGAAGCTTCTCTACTATACTCCAATGGCCATCCTTGCTTCTATAATTCTTTCAGCACTTCCGGGATTAATAGACATTAACGAAGCTATTCACATTAGAAAATCGATAAATTCGACTTTCTGGCACTCATTGGAGCCTTTTTTGGTGTTTTATTCGCTTCCGTTGAGATCGGACTTCTTGTCGCAGTATGTTGATTACACTAGCTACGTCTACCTTAAACTATATACAAACATTAGATTAATTTCATGAAGTTCATTACAAGTTACTTATATGTTGCTAGGTGGTGATTTCCTTTGCCAAAATCATAGTGATTTCAATTCGTCCCGGGATTGAAACGCTTGGAAGGATGCCTGGAACCGATATATTTGCAGATACCAATCAATATCCTGTGACGGCTCAAATTCCAGGAGTTTTGATATTTCGTATCAAGTCTGCACTGTTGTGTTTTGCTAACGCCAGTTTCATCCAGGAAAGGTATACATATACCGATATTCTTCTATATTAACTACAAAGTTTAACAATTCACTTATGTTATATATTGGAATAACTATGAATTAAATCATGCGTATATGTATGGTTGTATCTAGGGTTATGGGATGGATCAACGAGGAGGAAGAAGAAGAAAACATGAAAAGCGATGCCAAGAGAAAGATTATGTTTGTAGTCCTTGATATGTCAAGTAAGTGCACTTACGACCAATAATGCAAAATTATGAAGTATATAACAATGATCCATAAATAGAATCCATTTACTTAACTATGGGAAAAAATTGTATTAATTTTTCTTATATTTGTTTATTGATAGATTTGATAAATGTCGATACGTCGGGGATTACTGCTTTAGTGGAGCTTCATCATAATCTTACACAAATTGGTGTTGAGGTAATTAATTTATAGGCCCCAATTTATATTCATAAATGTTAATTAATCCATCGTTCTCAGTGAAATAAAAAGTTGCGGCAAAATTTAAAAGATATCATAATTTTTTTTGCAGCTAGTAATCGTAAACCCAAAATGGGAAGTGATCCACAAGTTGAATCAAGCAAAGTTCGTCAACACAATCGGTGGCAAAGTTTATTTGACAATCGGAGAAGCTGTCGATTCTTGCTTTGGGTTAAAAGTTTAAGAAATATATGTAATACGAGTTGTTGCATGTGAGTTTTATGTATGTAAGTTTGTATAATCTAAACCATATAATGCATGCATGATGATGTTGTATATGTATGTGTAATATTGTCGATGGCCTTGGCACGTAAGCTCGGTCACGATTGAATAAGTCATGCAAACTATGGTGTCATGATCAACGAATGTGTAATTATGTTTATGTATAAGTTTAATAAATTACTGTTTTGTGTAAACAAAGCCTTGTTCTCTTCCAGAGACCGTAACAGGACTAGTGCTGTGGACTTGTAGCTGCTAGTTCTGCGACCAAAGACTAGAATTTCTGATTGCTATTTTTTTATGATTCAGATATAAAGTCAGCGATTCGAATTATGATCGGTGATCATGAACAGTTTATGACCAATCAAAATAACCAAATTACATATCTGATACTCTGTGTATTTATGATCGTGGTAATAGCGATGAAATAAGCAATCAGAATGATACAGACAACTTCAAATCGACATGTTATTTTATGATGTTTCGGTGATCAATTTTAAGACCGATCAAAATAACCCCAATATATATATATATATATATATATCTGATAATCTGTGTACTTGTGATCAGTCGCAGCGATTACATTCGTTACTGGAAAAAGAACATGAACAAAATCAAGTGAAAGATATGTCTAGGTTCAATGCATCTTAATCCATTGAACAAAAGTAATTAGTGGAAGGACTTTAAAGTGTATAATTAAGTAGTGATGTCACTTAGAAAAGTCAAGAGAGTAGCTATATTGGGAGACTTAATAATGTTTCCCAATTTTAATAGTTTAATCCCACTTTTTATGATGTTTAATTAGTGAACTTAATGGGAACCACTGTTTCATCCTTCAATCTTCACAGTTTCAATCATATATGCGTCTAGGTTCACTGAACCTGATTTAAACTTAATTATAATGTTGATTTGCTGATGTTCATGTTCACTTATTACACTCTGTTTAAAACGAAAAAAAAGTGTTCATCATTTGATTTAAAACAATAATTAACAATTTTCAAAAACCAAAAACACTAACACAAAATTCGAGTTGGGTTTGTGGTCCAAGTCATTTTTTGTCTGGTCAATATGTGTGTATGGCAAAGTCGGAATTAGTATTTAGAGCATCTCCAAAAAGACTTTCTATTTTGAACTTTCCCAAACTCTATATTTGAATTTTCAAAATGTTTCTTCTCAAAAGTAAAACTTCAAAACTTACTTTAATTCTACATTTAAAATAATATAAATCTTGTTTTAATTTTATTATATTTTATGTGTTGAACTTAAATTTATAGAAATAAATTTAAAGATTTATGAGAGATAAAATTTTTTAAACATTAAAATAAAAAATGAGAAAATATTTAAGAATCATAAATAAAATATATAATTGTAAGGACCAAGATGCAAATAAAAAGATGAAACTTCAAATTTGAAGTTTTGAGTAGTGACACTCTATATTTGAAGTTTTACTACCCAAAACTTCAAATTTAAAATTTTAAAGTTTATTTTTGGAGAACAAAAAACTCTATATTTGAAGTTATAGAGTGTCTTTTGGAGATGCCCTTATCTTGTACCTAATTTATTATACTTTACCATGCCATATCATAAGTCTAAAGTAAAACAAACTCAGTGATGTTGTTTTGTAAATATCTCCTTTTAACTTTGTTTTACCTCAAATCTCTAAAGTATATCAAGAGTAAAAGTTTATATACAAATATGTTAACAATTGATATTTGTTTCTTGTCTTAATTTTGTCGTACTCTACATATCTGAATGGTGGATCATGGTAAATAATGATCTCACTAGTCAACTTACGATCTACCTTGTGATCATATATAGGTTTATCTATGTTCTTAAGGACTTTTGAACACTTAAACAAATGCCGACTTAAGTGATATGTTCCATAATTACCATGTGATTTACTATTTACCACTAACTTAATATAACAATAAATACACTTAGCCCTTTCTTTTCCATCATTTTCTAACTCCAATGAAACAAAATCATCCCAAACACTTAGAAATTTTGCATCTCCTACGTGATTGAGTGGTTGCTTTGTTATACTGGTTATAATTTTATTTTCTCATCATTTAAATCAAGTTGAGTATCTTTCTCGTTTATATCTTTAACTTCATTATGGACATTTAATATTGCTATTCTCTGTAGAGATTCAAAATTTATTCTGCAAATTAATATGTAACATTATGATAAGCATATGACTCAAAAAACTAGCAAATTGATAAGTGTCAACTTTTACAAAAGAAGAAATTGATAAGTGCCAGACTTATCATATAGCATATGTACACACGCTTGCAAGTAAATACACAAAAATTTAAAGAGATGTATATATAAAAAGAAATGTAGCAGTACACTATAATTGTAGTAAAGTCTTTTATAATCAAGGAAAAAGCTACAAACACAATGGATTTATATAGAAAGCTTTTAATCTATCGAAGTTTCGTGATTCGTCTTTAAAGGATTTATTAAAACAGATTAGAAAAACAAGCTTCATAAAACAAATATAAGAGTAGATTCAGCAAATTAAGAAGTGACATTATGATAAGCATATGACTTTAGTCAAATATCCAAAACTACCCATCAAATTTCACAATTTTCAACGACAATAAAGGAAATATATCAAAACAAAATCTATCAAAATTTCAAAAATCGTTAACAGAAATCGATCAATGAGAAGAAGATTTAAATCAAATGTACGGAACAAATTACAAATTGATAATCTTTGTATCTCTTTTTCTCTTTCTTTATCTATTTTGAAAGATTGGATGATGAAAAATGCTTAGATTAGGAATTTGGGTTAGACGAAACAAAAGAGAATCAAACCAAATAAACCAAAACTAAAAGAAAAATCCAAACTTTGAAGAGAAGTGAACTTACATAGAGATGACGGAATCACGTGGGTCAATATCAGAAGATCGAGATTAAGCGGAAAGCGACTTCAGAGAAGAAACGAAGAAGACGATTGGAAGCTTATTAAGTCTAAATGGGTTATATGGGAACCGATTTAGTTAATTAAAAACTCATATAATAAATAGGCATAAATCCATTCAAACCCATATCACATTAATTTAAATAAATGAGTTTATATAGATTTGATCTAATTACAACATACTTATTTAATATATAAGCTTCTAAAACCCAAATTAACAACCCTGCCATGGCGCTAACATTATTGTTTAGAATGGAATAGTTGATAGTTGACTATATTATGATGAACATGAATATCTCTATTCATAGTTGACTATTTGTGGGAGGATTTTTACACATTTCTACTATAGAGAGCTTTATGAACTTTTTCTTTTTCTTTTTATATCTATAATATTACCAACATTATATTGCTAATATTTAACTTTCCCTTTTGAACACAAATATTTTTCTGTAGAATATAGACAGTATTGGTCCTCTCGGATATATTTGTGAGTTGTGTGACGAAAACCCATAAAAAAAAAAGGTTCGAGAGTTAATTTAGAGTTTAGCCTGTCATGGACTCTAAGCCCAAAATTTATGGTTAGATAATTTCGTGGACCGTTCCCTTTAATAACCATCTAATCCTAAGCCTAGCATTAGAGAATTTCATGGGGTTCTTAGAAAAAAAAATTAAAACGCGGAGCCAATCAGGGTTCGCCACGTGGCGGACCAGTCCCTCACAGGCTCTTAACTAAGAGCCGGGCCGCCACGTGGCGGACCCTGATTGGCTCCGCTTTTTTCAATTTTTTTTTCTCTAAGAACCAATTCCTCTGAACCCCTAATGCTGATGCTCTAACATTCTTTTCTATTTTAATCAAACACTTACCATACTTATTTCGAGAAATATACCATAAATTTTTTATATTTTCAAAAATACAACAAACTAAACACAAATTTTTAGAATGTTATTTTAATCATAATCTTTTCGTTAAATATATTATTCTAGACGCTTTATTAAATATATTGTTACAAAATTACCATCCGTTATTATGTCTAAAAAAATATTATAAAAATCTTAAACTTAAAAAAAACACAGAGAATTAATCTGAAACTTTTAAAATATCAATTTAATCATAATTTTTTGTTAACAATCTTCTTAAACTAATCGTTCATTTCGATTTCAAAATCATTCCTTAAAAATGATTGATTATCCTAAGAATAATTTGGTATGAACATTTGATGCAAATGATTAAATCCGTTAAAAACAAATATGAATATATAAACTAGTTTTATTTGCGGATCACTCTTAGAGTTTGATTGGAAACAAGATAACGAGACGTTATTGATAAGACATGTGATTTTATGTTAATTGTTATCGATCAACAACAAAATAACAAAAATGTACTTTTTGTAACAATAAACAAAAACACAAAAAATGTTGAAAAGTTTATAAAACTCTAAAATGTCTAATTGATTGTTGTGTTTTATAATTATTGCAAACATATATTTTAGTATTCAGACCAAAAAAAATAAAAACATAAACTTGAGTATTAATTCAAATATGATAACAAGTAATGTAAATATTGTTTATTTAACAAAAAAATAGATTTCATATACTCGAGGGTATAATTTCTTCCTCATCCATTTTTATAAATTCATATCTTTTTAAACGAATTTAATCATTTGCATCAAATATTCATATCAAATTATCCTCACAATCAGTGTTCAAAATTATCCACAAAAAAATTACCTAATCAAACGCTTTTTAAGAACATGACATCAATCCGTTTTGGTTTTTTTTTCAACTAAAGTTTGTTATGATTTCGATATTGAAATTGAAAGGATTGATTAGTTTAAAAGGATTGTTAACAACGAACCTATAGTAGCGTGGTCTATGAAAATATTGAGATTAAATTGACATTTTGAAAGTTTGGGATTAATTTGCCGCCATTTTTGAAAGTATAGGCTTTTATAACATTTTTCCTATTTGGATATAACGATGGTGTTAGCTCTGTAACGACATGTCTATAATACATGGTCAACAAAAAAATTATGATTAAATTGAAAGTTTGTGCTTAGTTTGTCGAGTTTTTGAAAATAGAGGCCTTTCTTCCAAAGAAAAAGGCTTTTTTAGAATAAGCCAATTCATTTGAGACCCCGCAGATCCACTCTTTTTGACATTTTCCCAATTTATTTCTATTTATAATACATTACCGAAAAGAAAAGATGTGATTACATATAACCAAATGTAGTTATGTTTAATTATTTAAGCGAACCGAACTATAACTGAAATTACCTAAGTATTAAAAACGAATGGTTCTTTGCTAGAAATTGAAATTGAATCGAAACCAAATATTTTGAATTTTGTTTTTACGCTCAGGTTATTTCCATATCTCATCTCTTTCAGTAATGAAGCTAATTCGTTCTCAAATTAGTTTTTTTCTTTTTAATCAATGAATTATATGAATGAAGTTGTTTTATGAAAATTCAGTTTTTTTGTCAACAAATAATTATTGGATCCATAACATATGATCTATAGCTTAAATTCTTTAACTGGAGATTCTAATTTATCATCTGATGCCTAAATAATCAGGAGCATGTCAATAAGAACACCTATTTTTTGGGCTGGAAATTTATTTTTAGAATGGTAAAATAAACAAATAAACACAAAGAAAAAATTCGTTTTGTTTCATTATATTTGATATAAATTTTTTTTTTTTTACATAATTTGAAAAATTATTATAATTTTTATTTTATCTAAACAAAATATATTTTGGATGGGGTCCACAGGCTAAGCACCATCAAATTGAGCATTCTTTTGACATTTTCTATAATAAATTTTGACGATTAAATTGTCCCAATAAAATAAAACATTTCATTTGACATACTTTGTGAGGATGCATTCCAGTTTTACAAAGTCTCACTAAGCGTGGTTTGGGTGGTGATCCCAGGTGTCCGCGGTGTGGGGCGGAGTCTGAGACGATTACTCACGTGTTATTTGAATACCCACCGACAATCCAAGCTTGGGCTTTGTCTTCCTTACCTTCGGCTCCAGGAGTGTTCCAAGGACAATCAGTTTGGTATAATCTAGACAATCTGTGTTGGAGGGTTCCGAGTCAGGTCGATCATGGGATGTTCCCTTGGATTATTTGGCAGATCTGAAAAGCGAGAAATGTTTTTTGTTTTTTGAATGAGGATTTAGATCCTAGGTTAATTTTGACAAGGGCAATGTCTGATTATAAGGAATGGTCTGAAGGCCATGTAGTTAATAAGTTCCTGGTAGATCATATCTAGTCTTTGTTTGACTCATGCAAGTTAAAGATAGTATTTCCGACACCACAACTAATACCGGGTTCACAGGCTTCAAGTGTTTTGTGGACGCAACCTGAAAGGCCACCGATCAACATACGAGTTTTGGTTGGGAGTATTTACGAGAGCGGAGAAAGGTTATTAGTGTTTGTCAGCTCTTCATGCAGAGGTGGAAGCAGTTATCCGGGTTATGAGAACATTGTCGGCGCGTCAGATAACAGAGGTGGAGGTGTCGACAGATTGCAACGGTGTTGCACATATTCCAGCGGCGAGAGGAGTGACCGACTTTCTTACCATACCAAGAAGAATTTCGGCGATTGCGTGTACTTTTCTCTTCATACTCTTTATTTATGATCCCCAAGTTTTTGAATTATAAAGCGGACGTTCTAGTTAGGTTGAATCGGGTGTTCGCGGTATAATTCTCGGCCAGTTGATTTGTTTTTCTTATTGTTTCATCTTTAATATGAGTTTGCCATTGTATATATTTTATTTTAAATTTCGAAAAAAATCAATTACAAACCAATTTACAAAATTTAAATAATAAAACTACTAAAACATAATAAATTTTGCATACAAGTTTTAAAAAATGTCGGTAAGGTAAAGAAGAAAATTCCTAAACACTAATGGAGTATACTTTTAAAATTTATGAATACAACGACAAATCCCTATTAAGTTAGACAAGTTAATAACATTGACAAAATAGGAAACATATGAGATTCCCCAAGATTATGGTAAGACACTTTGAACTTGTCTGAATTCTGAAGATTCACACAAAATCAATTACATTCGATCACAACTATACGGGTCCCACGTCCTGCTATTATGAAATCACATACGTACACGTGTCATAGTCTTCATCTGGACCGTACCTCTTCGGTCGTCTCCTTCGTCAACTCTCAACGCTTCAACTTCTGTCTTCCCATTGAAGCAAGTTCGAACGAAACCAAACCCCCTGGGTTATTGATCTCATCCCGGCGAAGATTCAACCAGATCGAAATTCGGAGAAGCAATGAAATCGGAGACTCTAACATTAGTTCTGGTGTATCTTGCTGGAATCATGGAGCGAGCCGACGAGTCTCTGCTTCCAGGAGTTTACAAAGAGGTTGGAGACGCTTTACACGTGGATCCCACTGCTCTTGGAGCTTTAACTCTGTTCCGGTCTATTGTTCAGTCTGCTTGTTACCCTTTAGCTGCTTACTTATCTTCAAGACATAATCGAGCACACGTCATCGCTCTCGGTGCTTTTCTTTGGGCTACTGCCACTTTTCTCGTCGCAATCTCCACCACTTTCTTCCAGGTTTAGCTTCTTTTACCCTTTTCCTCTGTTTCAAGCCAACTGAAATCAGATCTGTTGGATTTTGGAATCTGTTGATCTGGTTGAAACAAAGTCTGGAGCTTGATAGAGTTTAATTAGGAAAAACTTCAATTAAGGCGATTAGACATGGATTTTTATGGCTGGATAGTATTGAGACAATCAAAGATTCGTTTCCTTATTTGTTTTGTCGTAAAGATTCATTAGTTTTTTCTTTATGAGAAAGACATGAAGAAACTTGGACTTGTGTCATTGTGTTCTTCAGGGTCTTGCTTTGAGTCATTGCAATGAGTATAAACTCACTGAAAGTTTCGACTCAAAAGTACATTTGGATCTTCATTTCTCACTAAGGTGAATCGAATGGCTGTTACATTGTTACTATTTAAAACCAGGTTGCTGTGTCAAGAGGCTTGAATGGGATAGGGCTTGCCATTGTAACACCTGCAATTCAGTCACTAGTTGCTGACTCAACCGAAGATAGTAACCGTGGAATGGCATTTGGATGGTTAGGATTCACTTCAAATACTGGTTCCATACTTGGCAATATCTGTGCTATCCTCTTGGCCTCTACATCTTTCAATGGCATCGCTGGCTGGAGAATGGCCTTCCTTTTGGTAGGATTCGTAAGCATGATAGTCGGTATCTTGGTCCGACTCTTCGCCAGTGACCCTCATTACAGCGACATGAACATTACAAAACATAACAAAAACAAACCTTTGTGGTTAGACGTAAAGGATCTTTTGAAAGAAGCGAAGATGGTTATTAAGATTCCGTCTTTTCAAATCTTTGTCGCTCAGGGAGTTTCAGGCTCCTTCCCTTGGTCAGCTTTAGCTTTTGCACCATTGTGGCTAGAACTTGTTGGCTTCTCTCACCAAACAACTGCAGTTCTAGTAACTCTCTTCACAATTTCTTGCTCTGTTGGAGGTTTATTTGGAGGATATATGGGAGATACTCTTGCCAAGAAGTTACCTAATGCCGGTAGGATAGTCCTCTCTCAGATAAGCTCTGGCTCTGCAATTCCTTTAGCTGCGATTTTGCTTATCGGATTACCTGATGATCCCTCCACGGCTTTTAGCCACGGTCTGGTTCTTGTCATCATGGGATTATGTATTTCATGGAATGGTGCAGCAACCAACAGGTAAGTTTAATACACGTTTTCAAATTTTTTTGTTTTTCTTTAACCATTGGAAGAATCTACTTGAATTGTATTATACAGTCCGATATTTGCAGAGATTGTTCCTGTGAGAGCACGGACAAGCATCTACGCGTTAGACAGATCATTCGAGACGATATTAGCTTCTTTTGCTCCTCCTATTGTAGGGATGCTTGCTCAGAACGTCTATGGCTATAAACCGACCCCTGAAGGATCCTCGAGTTTGGTCAAGATTGAAACAGACAGAGAAAACGCAGCATCGCTCGCTAAAGCACTCTACACATCGATCGGGATTCCAATGGTGATCTGTTGCACAATCTACTCTTTCCTATATTGCACGTACCCGAGAGACCGTGACAGAGCAAAAATGCAAGCTTTGATCGAGTCAGAGATGCAGCAACTTCAAGATGAAGATGAAGATGAGATTGAGGTGAAGTGTCTAGGAGCTGAGGAACACGATGAGACTTATTTGCTGAAACAACATCAGAGTGAAACTGTTAATTGATGATTTGAGTCATTGACGACAATTTTCTCGTTTAGGGTTCCATTGTTTAATCATAAAAAAATGGGGTCACAATTAAATTTCTGTAAAAGAAAAGTTGTACACTGCAATATACTGGTGGATAACAACATTACACGGATTATTTTTGAAAGGAAATATATTAATGAGTGTTTATGAGAATGATTCTAGTCGATTACCAAATTTGAAAAATCATTTTATGAAATTAATGCAAGTATTTATTAGAATGGTAAAAACATTGGACGTTATGAAACCGAACCGGATTTAACCGGATCCGACAGAACAAGAGGCGGGCGTGTGTGGATTTTGGAGTTATTTCGGTTTTTGGGTTCCGATAATTCACTTTACTCTTTTTTATGTCCCAAACTTTTATACAGAAGAGAAGATCCGTATCTCTCTCTCTTCTTCATCGTTGATTTTTATCTTCCAATGTCGGATTGAAGAAGATGAACCGGAATCATAAGCTAAATGCTACTGTACAATCCTTCAGTTAATCGCAAAGATCGGAAAGCAGCAGTAGTCTGCTGTTTGTAGGGTTACTTTACCAGTATCCTAATTCTAGGTATCTTCTTTTTCTTAGCCTTTTCTTTCAGTCAAAATTCAGTAAGCAGATAAAGAACAAAACTTTCTCTTTTTGTTCTTTGTAACGTATACAAAACGGGGTTTCTTTTCATGGGAATCTCGAAGCTTTGTTCTTTCCTTGTAAATTTTCCAGAGTCCTTGTGGTGTTCTTTCTCTACTGGGTTTGGGTTCTTATACTCAAGTTAGCTGATTTGAACTGTTTTAGAATCTAGATCTTACTGTTAGACACATCGAAAATCTCCAGTGTTTGCTATGTATTGTTCTCTTATCCCCCAGAGATCTAGTCACTTCGTGCAATGTAGTCTTTTTTTGTTTCTTAATCAAATTGGTTTTATGCTTTCTGGTCCAGATTGTGAAATTTTTACAAGAACTTGTTTTTGTCTATTTCAGCTGTCTCTTTATTTCCCTCTCGGGTTTTCAAAATTTAGGACCACTCAGAATTCTCGTGTAAGATCCAATTCCGCCTTTCGTTTTCAGGATTTGACTTGGCATGTAGAAACATTTTATTCGATACTCTATTAGTTTTTTGTTTTGTTCTAATTTAAAACTGTTATATAAATTGTTCTCGTTTTGGAATTTTATTTGATGATATGTTTTTGGTATTGGTGTTAGGTAGATTGATATTGCAACACCGAAGCGGACACAAGTTTTGTTTTGTTGTGGGTTGTTGTCAATGGATAAAGCTTCTTCGCAAGAGTGTCCTTATCCAGGATGTTTCTTCTGTGTAATGAAAGAAGGTAACCCGAGCAAACGAAGATCCTGCATTCTCAAATTTTTTCGAGATCTTCCTTCTCAAGACGACGATGGTCAAGTTCTTCCTATCAGTGGTCTTTGGAATACAGCAATGGCACATCCAAATGATCCTGAATTCATTGAGCTCGGAATCTTTGAGTGTATGTCTGCTTTGATATGGAAAGGACTTAAAAACCGGCGTTGGCTATCTCATGACCAGAACATATATATTCCTTATTATGCGGCTCATATTATCGGGTCTTACACTATGAACATGGAAGAGTTTGCAGAGAGAGCTGTGGAAGCTGGAGTGATCCCTCCACTTGTTGAGCTTTTAAGAGGTAGGCTTACTTGGGTCGAACAGAGAGTGGTGGTTCGTGCTTTAGGGCATTTAGCTACTTATCCGAGCACATTTCCAGCTGTTGCAAATCATGGAGAGATCCTCGAGCTTGCTATCCAATTGGCAATGAGTTCGCTGGAAATAGTTTATTCTCACTTTTACCAGTATCCGGATCGAAGATTAAGTTACCATTGTGATCTGTTGACACGAGGCATGGGAGGTGTTGAGATGGAGTCGAGAAAATCAGAGGAATGGGCGAGCCAATTGCAGTGCTGGTCTCTTCAGCTCATAAACTGTTTTGCCTTTAAACCTGAGTTTCTTCCCACTCTCTGCAAACCTGAGTTTCTGGTGAATCTTCCGGTTATGTGGGGTGGACTTGTTAATGAAAACTCGCCGGCTGGTATTGGGTTGCTTAGAACAATCTGTCAGCATAAACTTGGTCGCGGACCTGTCTCTGGATGTCCGGGAATGATTGAGGCCTTGTGTAATATTGCTCGTTCTTCTGATGATTGGCAGTATATGGCGGTCGAGTGTCTTCTTTGGTTGCTTCAAGATGCTAATACGTCTCACAAAGTTGTTGATAAGGCAGTGCCAACGCTTGTAGATCTTGCAGAGATCGCAAACTTGGGCGATCACAAGAAGCTTGGAGATTCCATCGTTAGTGTCCTTCAAGAATGCAGCTCCATGGGTAACCGTTCAAGAGAATTAATTGAAGAGACAGTAAGTTCCAGACAAAGGCTTAAGTGGGAGAAGAGTATGCCTAAAGAGGATCTTCACATCAAACAAGCAGCGGCGTTGGTGGTCAAACTCGAAGGAAACTCTCTCTTTTCTTCAGGAGACATTGCGGGTGCAGCGGAAAAGTACTCGGAAGCTTTGTCTTTATGTCCAATGAGGTCGAAAAAGGAGAGAGTAGTGTTGTATAGTAATCGAGCTCAGTGTCATCTCCTTCTGCAACAGCCTTTGGTTGCTATAAGCGATGCCACACGTTCACTTTGCTTGCATAATCCTGTAAACCGGCATGCTAAGAGTCTTTGGAGAAGAGCTCAAGCTTATGATATGTTAGGTCTAGCTAAAGAGAGTTTGTTGGACGCAATTCTGTTCATCAACGAATGTTCTCTGTCAAATGATCCAGATCTCTCTATGAGACAGAACAAAGTTCCTGATTACGCAGAGAGGTTGGTGAAGAAGCAGATGCGAGCAGCTTGGTTGTTTAAAGAAGCAGCATTGAAGCATGGAGGTGTGCATAGAAAAGGTGAGGAGAGAGAAGTGTATGGAAATGAAACTGATGATTCAGAATGGGAAACAGTAAGTGAGAGCGATATTGGAGATGATGGAAGAGATCATATGGGACTTGATGATGATGACGACGACGATGAAGAGGAAGAAGAAGGCCATGGAGAGAAGTGGAAGAACCGAGATAAATCGAGTGAGAAAACTTCTTCGAAAAGTGAGATTTTTACTGGTTAACTTGTGTTATGATCAACCAAGTGTATGATTTCAATATAATCAACAGTTTTTGGTGTCAAAATATATGAATTTGTTCAGGTATGAGGCATGGATACAGCATAAAACTAGCAGAAGATGATACAATGAAATCCTGAAACAACGGATCAAACAAGGTCGTTTAAAAGAAGATCAAGTTTTCTGTATTTGGGTTTCTAGTCCTTTTCTTGGAAATTGTAAGTTCTCTTATTATTTTTTCTTCTCTTTATTTAGTTTTGTCTGAGTGTAGCATTTGTGGTAAATTTAAATTTTATCTATTTGGAATAAAAAGAAAGTAACAATTATTATATTTTCCAGTTATTTTATTTATTTATATTTATTCAATGGTGTATATGTAACTTAGAAGTAAACAAATATTCAATAGACAATATGAGTTCCAATTTGTATAAATTTCATTCTATTGTATTCAAATATGAAATAAATATGATTTGTGTTAGGTAATAAAATTTTGTGTTAAGAAAGGGAATTTTGGTGGAGTCTATTCGATAACCATATTTAAATAAATGAATTTGAAAATTGGAAGATCTATCTAGATTGAATCCACTGTGGATTATCATCTCCAATGACAGGAGAGTGAAATTTGATTGGAGAAAGAGGATATGTACGAAGCCACTATTTACCTTCTACGTTACGTCAGGTTTTGAGAAAAGGGTAATTTGCTAGATTAAAAACGAAAGAAAGTAAGTATTAATTATTGAAATATAGCAAATGTTTGTAAATTACTACAATAGTTTTTTTTAATTTTATATATACCATTTTGTCTTTTTCTAATGAGGAAAAAATGTAATTACGAAAATGTTACTAATGAAATCTGCCACGTAAGCGATCAACTCTACCATACTAACAGAATGCAACGTAGTAGAGTTAGAATTCCAGCGTAGTAGAGTTAAAGTGTGCTTAATAGAGTTGACATGTATAAAAAATCGTGTATAGTAGAGTTAGAATTCCAGCGTAGTAGAGTTAAAGTGTGCTTAGTAAGTTAGATTTCCAGCGTAGTAGAGTTGATGTTTGCGCTTTAATCAACTCTACCACACTAACATAGTGCAACGTAGTAAAGTTAAAATTCCTGCGTAATAGAGTTAAAGTTAAAAGAGTTGACATGAATGAAAAATCGTGTATAGTAGAGTTAGAATTTCAATGTAGTAGAGTTAAAGTGTGCTTAGTAGAGTTAGATTTTCAGCGTAGTAGAGTTGATGTTTGCGCTTTAATCAACTCTACCACACTAACAGAGTGCAACATAGTAGAGTTAGAGTTCTAGCGTAGTAGAGTTAAAGTGTGATTAAAAGAGTTGACATGAATGAAAAATTGTGTATAGTAGAGTTAGAAGTCTAGAGTAGTAGAGTTAAAGTGTGCTTAGCAGAGTTGGATTTCCAGCATAATAGAGTTGATGTTTGCGCTCTAATTAACTTTACCACACTAACAGAGTGCAACATAATAGAGTTAATTTTGAAAACCTAGCCTACTTCCATAGTAGAGCTTAAATTACGAATTTACCTCTCATTTATTAGCTCATTTGCCGCGCATCCAACTCTACTATAAGATATAATGAACTCTACTAAACGGTAAGTCAACTATACTATAAGATAGAATGAACTCTACTTAACGGTAAATGAACTCTACTTTACTTGAATATGAACTCTACCTTTCAAGTAAACGAACTCCACTACATTTGAAATGAACTCTATTATACAGTAAATGTACTATCATACAATAAATGTACTCTACCTGGTTCTTAGCGAGTACTCGTGCCCGAGTCTCTTTCGGTAACACGTCTTCCATACAGACTAACTCCTCCTGTGTTTGTTTACCCTTTTCAGGAGTATCCACCAGGTTTATGACGCCAAGCTGTGACATTCCTGACTTCAGTTTTTCCACATCGCAAGGTGGTTCTTCTTTTGACGGTTATTCTGGATTCCTAACAACCCGTTATAATGGGCTGAAAGGGTCGGATGTTTCCTGACTCTCGATAACCCATTTATTCTACAAAAAATATGAAAAATGTCAACTCTATTAAACAGAACTATCAACTCTACCAATAAGATTTATTAAACACGAGTTTACCTTGTTTGGTGGGATGGTATGTTTAAGTTCCTTAATATTAAGGGAGTTCAGAGTAATGTCTGTACCGCTTTCTATGTCATTTTCGCGATTCACATGTTTAGGAGTTCAATGTCGTGGAATTGTCTAAACTCCACCCTCATCCGCATTCTCAACCTTGTTGTTCTCCAGGCTATAAATTTGTGGTTGCGCCCTGTTCTCCTCCAGCCTAAGAATCCTCTCAAGCATGACTATATTGTCTGAGGTGTTACGCTCCAGCCTAATCACGCGCTCAACAAGCATTGTTGTCTCTGCCCTGATTTCCAGCCTACTCTCCTCAAGACGATATACACGTTCAGCAAACACATTCTGATCGTGTCTCATTCCTTCGAAGGCTTTGGTCATATCTCTAAGAGTTTCAAGCAATGCACTCGACTCTTATGCATTTCGCTTTTTCTTTTTAACGACTCTCACCACATCCTTCAAGGTAGTGGAGTCATCCATCTCTTTCTTCTGTCTCTTCTCTTATTTCTTGTGTTTTTTCTCCTCGACCTTCTATTTTTTCTCCTTATGTTTGACCTCTTCCTTCTGTTTTTTTTCTCTTTCCCTTTGTTCACCTGCTATTTTGAACTAGCACTACGTTTGCTCATCCTCTCCTCGACATAAGCATGTGCCTTCTTCTTATTACTTATGTCCAAGACGGATTCATCTAGACTGGAGGCAAGTATGTCTCCAAACATGGTGTCCACTTTGGGATCTGCAATATCGTCTTGCCATAGAGACATTATCTCCAGAAGCTGTGTAGTCAGCTGCTTAAGACGTACCTGGTAGACGAGAAAATGTAATTTATTAAACACAAATGAACTCTACCACACATAAATTACCTCCACTTAACTGTCAGAATAACTTTACTAAATGTAAATGAACTCCACTACACATAAATGAACTCTACTACAAGTAAATGAACTATACTATATTTGAAATCAACTCCACTGTACTTGAAATTGAACTCTACTATACGTAAATGAACTCTACTAGTAGCGTAAATGAACTCTAATATACATAAATGAACTCTATCAATCACCTAAACAACTCTACTACAAAAGTAATTTATTTTTCCATCCTCTGTGTTTCGTTGCTCCAACTTCATAATTTCCTCAGGTTCAATGGTGTGTTTTTTGATTGGTCTTTATCGTAAAATGGAGATGTCACATTCTCTTTGATCCCCAAATATTTCAGCTAGTATGGGGATATACTCAAATGGCCATATCAGAAGTGCGTGCAAAAACCCGTGTAGAGTGTAATTACTTACCTTTTTGTAAGCTGCAATTTTGATCGATTTGATCAGTTCTAGAACGTCACTCTTCCCCATGGATGCCTCTCGAATATCTCAAAATCTGCAACCAACTTCGCAGAACTAAAAGGGAGGCTACTATTTGCATGGCAACCATAAATCCCTACTTGCAAAACCACTAGCAAGCCTACCATCTTCCTCTTCTCGAAAGACCACCCTCTACATCTCCCCAACACGTCTTTCAACTCTACCCATATAGGGCCTTCACCAACCCCTAAACCAATATCTTCCCAAAGCTCTCTGTGGGCAACATCTGCCACATTAGAAGCCTCCTTGAAGTTATTGCAATTAAGCTGCGTGATTTCCATGAACTCGTGTAGAGAAAACCTCGTAGGCCGAGACCCAAACAACACCCACATCTCATACTTCTTCTTAATCACTAGTTTATTCATCAACATGTACTGTATATGTCTCTCAGTAAAAGTGTAGTCGGAGTCTGCTAGCTTCAGAAAAACGCCTACGCAAGTGTTTTCCTTTATGTCTACGTATGCATCCTCACCAATACCCTTGATCATATTACTGATTTTTTAAAGATTGCAGAAATGGTTGATGCTTTGATTCTTCATCACCGGTAGACCGTGTATGAGAACCTTCTTCATGTACTTATTTTCTGTCATATCTAAAGATGAAAACAAACGATAAACAATAAAAAACCCAACTCCATTACACGTAAATAAACTCTACTATACGGAACTCAACTCTACCAAACGTCAGACTAACCCTATTACACTTCACCCTAAAAGCAAGCCAACTCTACCACACTACAAGCCAACTCTACCACACTACAATCTAACTCAACCAAACGTCAGACTAACTCTACTACATGGAATCCAACTCTACCACACTACAACCTAACTCTACCACACTACAACCTAACTCTACCACACTACAAGCCAACTCTACCACACTACAATCTAACTCTACCAAATGTCAGACTAACTCTACTACACGGAATCAAACTATACCACACTACAACCTAACTCTACTAAACGTCAGACTAACTCTACTATACTAAGCATATCTCTACTACACTAAGCCTATCTCTACTTCACCCTTACCCTCACAACCAGTTACAAACTATATCACATTGGCTCAGACCGGGGAAGAACTCTACTTGACAAACACAGAAAAAGAAGATGAAGAACAAAACCCCAAATGTCGCAAAATCGAGAAACCCAAATGTCGCAAAATCGACAAACCCAATTTCTACGTAAACAACAAACCCAAATGCCCTCACAAAAAAGAAGAAAAAGAAGAAGAGGAGAAGAAAAGAAGAAACTTACCTTTGATAAATAAACAACACGACAATGAAGATGACGAGTATGAAAAACAAGAAGAAGAAGACAACGAGTATGAAAAACAACGAAGAAGACATTGAGTACGACGAAGAAGAAAAGAAAGAGAAGTTAATGATGACGATTTTTGTTTTGTGAAATTAACTAGAGAAGTTAACGACGACAGTTTACAGTATATGTTTCTTTTTTTCTTTTTGTGAAATTAACCAGAGAAAAAGAAGATAACAGTTTTTATTTCAATGGTGTAATCGTAATTACACCCTTGATACTTTTTTTTTTTGGACAAAAACTGTTTTAATAATTACAGTATAGTTTTGCTCTATTTAAGCAATTCTTTCTTGAAAAAATCATCTTTTCCTTAATGTCCTTTTTGAAAATTGCAATGATATCTTTTAAACTCGCACACAAAGTCTAAAATTGCTGTCCTTTGGATAACCCTTCATATATATTATGAAAGTCAATTATGGATGAGGAAACCACATTGAAATAAAGTATTGTGAAAACATCTTCTTTATTTTTCAAGTTCAAAAACTTCTAAATTTCTTAATAACGATTGGTGAAACTAAAAGTATATATGTAATATCGATCGATGCATGATTTTACATAATACATTGTAAATTATGAATCGTTAGGGATGTTAAAATGGGTTAAAGAACCATTCTAATTCAAATATAAAATAAGTCTGTTCCAAAAAACCTCAGAAAAACTCAATAACACTTAAGATCTTATTAAAGTTACCTAGAAAAAATCCAAAAGATATGGATTTTATATAACTATACATTTATTTTTGTTTAATATTTAAATTTATATTTTATAATATAATTTAAAAATTATGTATATTTAATATTTCAATATTTTTAGTAAACTTTTTTAATAATTTTAAGAAGAAATCAGAGTAAAAAAGAAGAGAAAGTAAAAAAAAAAAAAAAGGAAGAAAATAAAATATAGGTTATATACGGTTATTCTATTATGTATTCATTATCCAGTGAATAAACATGTTAGAGACCCATTATATACGGTTATTTGTCTGTTTAAAATTCATTTATTTTTCTATGCTTAAAACGAAGTTTTTAATTCATAATATTTTATGGTTTTAGACATCGGTTGGGTTTAAACCCATTTTAATATCTCTATAAATCATGATGAGTTATATTTTCTTTGTATGTTAATTTTTAAATGTGGTGATAGGTTAGTAACTACCTTGCTATCTATTTTTTAAAAGGTTATTTGTATATAGGCTTTGAGTCGTTTAGAGGATGTACAGTGAAAAGATGATAATAAGTCGATTTTTATTGTCGAAAATTCTGATGTGTTATAGCAAATAGTGTAGAGTCTCATTTGTTAGTCATCACTCACTTAAACCATCATCATTGTTAGTCTCTCAATGAGTCTCTCTCAAGACTAAAATAAATAAAAAATAAAAAATATATTTTTAATAGAAATGGGTGAGAATTAGTTCTCATTTGAAAGACTATGAGAACCCATAATTTTATCTCTTGTGTGATACATGTCCATTTATAAATGGTTCAACTTATATTATAGTAATTTCAATTTCTTATAGTTTAAAAAATAAATAAATCATATATACATTATTATTTTTATTCTTATTTTTCTTAAAATTTATAAAATAAAATTAACTATCTAACAAGATGCATTATGTATAAAATTTTATATATTAATATTATATTTTATTAAAAACGAAATTAATAAAATAATAAAAAATCAAAAATTATATGGTAAAAACATATATAATTATATATTTTTTCTTTTATATATAGATTTCATCTCTTCATCTTTTCACACACCATTGTAGTCTTTTTTTTTTCTTTTTTTTTTCTCTCTTTCTTTGTCATAGATTCTAATAATCCACTTGATTTCTCATCAAATTTCATGGATCTTCTTAACACTCAACAAGAAGGAAACACTACAAATCATTTTCCCTTCGATTCAACCCTAAACCAAATGAGTCCATCGGAAATTCCACAATATAGTAATATAGGTGAAGAAAGTTATGATCTAAACCAAGTTCAAGACACAACCAATTGTAGAGAAGCAAGATGCAAATGGAGTCCAACCGAAGATACCGTCCTCATAAGTGCATGGCTAAACACTAGCAAGTATCAAATTATGAGTAATGAACAAAAAACATCCGCTTTTTGGAAAAGAATCACTATGTATTACTCACAAACTCTTGTAGTTGCAAACCTTTTCAAAGCGAGAATGGAATAATTGCAAGCAAAGGTGGCTAAAACTAAATGCTAGTGTTTGCAAGTTTGTTGGATGCTATGATCATGCTTTGAGTCAAAGAACTAGTGGTCAATCCGAAGATGATGTTGTCAAAGTAGCGTATCAAATCTACAATAACGATTACAAGAAAAATTTCGCACTTGAGCATGCTGGAGGGAGCTCCGACATGATCAAACATGGTGTAGTTCTTACAACTCTCAAAACTCTAAAGGTGGTGGAATCTCAAAGAGTACAAAATTGAATGAAGGTGGTTTATATTCTTCAAGCTCTAATCTGGAGAATCTTATAGATTTAGATGTAGATGACCAAGCTACGGTTCGTCCCCTCGGTGTGAAGTCATCAAAGTACAAAGGAAAAAAAGTTTCTAGGAAGATAACAAATGAAGAAAATGAGATTTATTCTAGATCAAGACTTGAGCACCTTTGGGAGTTAAAGCAGAAAGATTTAGTGGAACAGAAGAAACTATCAAGGATGGAAGTGCTTAAAAATCTCCTTGCAAAAACCGAACCACTCTCCAAAAAAGTAGAAACTTTGAAGAACAAGCTCATTGATGAAATGCTCTAATCTTATGACATCTTTATATATTAATACTAAGTAATTTATGTTGGTTTATCTACTATGCTATTTTTATTTTATTTCACTAGTATTAGTTTTTATTTTATGTTGGTTAAGTCTATTATGATATTTTTGTGTTATTTTATTAGTATCCGTTTTTATTTTATTTTATGAGTTTATTTACGTTATCTTTATCTTATATTTTGTTTTCTTCATAAATTTAATCAAATATATTATAGACTCTTCTCTTAAGCTATTTATAATATATTGCATTATTACTATTTCAGTTTTATTATTATTTTTATTATTATTATAGAATATATAATTACATTTGTAATTAATAAAAGGGAAAAATTATATATTTTTAATATGTTGATATTTATAAAATATATTAACTCAAATTTCATAAAATTTCTAAAATTTATTAATAATATATTGATGAGATACATAGTGAGTTTCTTACCAATAGAGATCATAAATTAGCATATGATTCTCAAACTAAGTTATAGTAAAAAATATTAATATTATATTGATGAGAGATTCATTGAATCTTTCACTATTGCAGATGCTTTTAGAAATTGGAATCTCTCATGTTAACAACTTTTTCTTTCTTATGTGATAAGTCTATCTAGTATGCATGAACTGGATTGATCATGGATTTATGGCTCATATTTTGTTTGGGTAATATATTTTGACTCAAATATCACACTTAATATTAAATTTGATTTTGTTGACTATATTTCAAAAACTTTCGGCTATTGGATGGTATCGCTTGAAATATATTAATGGTGAAGTCTTAGAATGTCTTTTGCAAATTATAAAGTTCTTTTGTATACCATGATCATGCGTATCTAATAATCTATCAAAACTTTGGGCAAGAGCCGATATTAAAATCGACCCTTGGTTCCTTGAGATTCTCAAGTATTTAATTTATTAAATAAAACCTTCACTAACATTAGCTTCAATATTTTATCATCACAATAGTGGAAATTTTTGACGAACACTCCCCACATTTATGCATATATAGACAGAGAATTTGTTCATGCATATTCACCGCACAGGCCGTTTTCACAATCTTTCATCTAGAATCCGCTCTAAGCGTGAAAAAAAAATCGTCACTCGATTCGAAGTTTTGAAGAAAATGGGTAGCGTTGAGAACGTTTGTAATCTAAAGTGTGAAGTGAAAATAGTGGAAGCGAGAAACGTAGAGCTCAAGTCATTATCAGACACTTTTTTCGGTCGATTCTATCTTCATGCAGGGAGCAACAGTAAGATAGAACTAAACACTGCGGAGTTTTGTTCGAGATCAAACCATGAAGCTATGATCTGGAACCAGTCATTCTGTCTGGAGTGCCAAGGCAATGGAACCGCGGTTGAGGAATTGAAGCAACAAAACGTTGTTTTCGAGCTACGGAGAAGGAAGAAAATGGTGCCGTTTTTAAGGAAGTGGTCAAGATCAGAGTTGGTTGGTAGAGGAGAACTTTCGTGGAAGTCGGTATTCGAGTCAGATGTTATGGAAGTAGAGAGATTCGTGAAGAATAAAGACTTGTCAAAGTCTTAGTTGAGTCAATGTCTTTGAGTCGTGTTATTGAGTCGTGTCTTTTGTGTGAGTTATTGATTTGTTATCAAGTCTTTAGTTGTGAGAATTAGTCTTCCTAAGAAGCTGCTGTAAACGTTCTTCATTACTTAGAGTTAACAAGTGGTATCAGAGCCAAGGGAAAATCAAAAGAGAGTGAAGATGAGTGACAGAGAGTCTATGATGAGTATTCTGAAATTCGATGGAGATTATGAGCATTAGGCCTTTCTCATGGAGAACCTACTAAGATCAAAGGAGTGGTGGGAACTAATTGAAACCGGAATCACATATCCGGAGAGAAACGTGATACTGAATGGAGTGCAAAGAACCGAGCTTGCAGAGCAAAAGTTGAAGGATCTAAAGGTGAAAAATTATCTATTTACATCTATAGATAAAATGATTCTGAAAATTATTGCTAAGAAAGAGACGTCAAAGGAGATCTGGGAGTCCATGAAACAAAAGTATCAGGGGAAAAAGAGAGTGCAAAATGCACAACTGCAAAGGATGAGAAGAAACTTCGAGGTACTTGAAATGAAGGAAGGAGACACGATCACCATCTATTTCTCAAAGGTGATGCTGATAGCAAACAACATGAGGAACCTAGGAGAAGATGTGACAGATGCAAAAATCGTAGAAAAAGTACTGAGAACACTGCTTGAAAGATTCACTTACATTGTTTGTGCAATTGAAGAATCACACGACATTAATGAGCTCACGGTGGATGAACTACAAAGCTCGCTGCTGGTACATGACCAGAATCTCAGCAAACATGTGAGATACAGCGGAGAAGAACATGCCCTGAAAATGGAGGATGGGAAAAGATACAACAACTCCTCACAGGGACGAGGCAGAGGAGACTCTGGAAGGGGCAGAGGAAGATGCAAAGGATACACCACTTTCAACAAAGAGTATGTTGAGTACTACAAGTGTCATAAGCTGGGTCACTTCAAGAATGAATGTCCAAACAAGGAATAAATAGCCAATTATGCAGAGATGGATGAAGATGTATTGCTTATGGCACAAGTAAGTCATGAGATAAAGGAGGATGAACATGTATGGTATTTAGACTCCAGTTGCAGTAATCATATGAGTGGGCAGAGAAACTGGTTCAACAACTTTGATGGAAATTTTCGCCAACAAGTAAAGCTTGGCGATGACAGAAAAATGCAGGTTGAAGGAAAAGGGAATCTGCGTGTAGAGATAAATGGGATATCTCAAATCATTCCTTCTGTGTACTTCATACCCGGACCGATGAGCAACCTATTAAGTGCTGGCCAACTGCAATAGAAGGGACTGAAGATCACCATTGAGAATGACGCCTGTGAAGTCTGGCATAAACAACAGAAGAGGACCCTTATGCGATCAACAATGTCAGCTAACAGAATGTTCGTGATATTGGCTAAAGTAAAGAAACAAGAGGAGATGTAAATGAATCACTCTCAGAGCTCAGCTGATGGAGAGGAAGAGATATGGCACAAGAGATTTGGACATCTCAATCATCACAGTCTAGCAGATCTCGCAGAGAAAAAGATGGTAACATGCTTACCAAAGTTGAATGGCGATAGAGTACTATGTCCAATCTGTCTGAAGAGGAAACAAAACCGAGAGAGTATACCAAAGCAAAACCTTTGGAGATCAACACGAGGCCTGGAGCTGATACACAATGATATATGTGGTCCAATATCACCAGCATCAGAAAGCGGGAAGAGGTAAGTGCTCAACTTTATTGATGATTATAGTTAGAAATGTTGGTCATTCTTCCTCACGGAAAAATTAGAGGCACTCAAGATGTTCAAAGAATTTAAGGCTGCTGCAGAATGAGAGTTAGGATAAGACTTGATTTGTCTAAGAACTGATAGAGGAGGAGAGTTCAACTCTAAGGCTTTTCAATAATTCTGCACAGAAAGTGGCATTAAGAGACAGCTCACAACAGCTTATACACCGCAGCAGAACGGTGTAGCTGAGAGAAATAACAGAAGTTTAATGAACATGGTAAGGTGTATGATGTTTGGGATGAAGGTTCCTTTGAGGTTCTGGACCGAAGCTACACATTATGCTGTACACATACTAAATAGGAGCCCAACAACCATTCTAGGAATAATTACACCTGCTGAAAAATGGAGCAACCATAAGCCGTCTGTTAAACATCTAAGAGTTTTTGGTTGTATAGCTTTTGTCATGATCCCATACGAAAGAAGAGTTAAACTAGACAAGAAGAGCATCATGAGTGTGATGTTCGGTGTAAGCAAAAAGTCAAAGGGTCACAGACTCTATGACCCGAAAACAAAGAAACTCATCATCAACAATGATGTAAAGTTTGATGAGTCTAAGTCTTGGAACTGGGAAGAAAAAGAAAAGGAAGGTGGTGTAATTTTTATCTCTGAAGAAGCAGAAGAAGATGTACTCGAACTTGGCAATATGAATCAAGAACAGACAGTAGAAGAAGAAAACAATGGAGAAGAAGAAGAAGAGCAAACTGAAACAGAACAACTCTCTGCTAGTCAACACCAATCTGGAAATGCAGAACCACAAACAAGCAGGAGAGGAAGTGGGAGAGTTCTGCAGAAGCCAGCATGAATGAAGGATTATGAGTGTCAGAACACGAGACTGTCTGTAGAAGAAGATGAGGAAGAATTAGTAGCTCTGTTTGCCTCAGAAGATGATCCGAGCAGATTCGAGGATGCTGTTAAGAGTGAAAAATGGAAGAAAGCGATGGAATCAGAGATCGACTCTATCTCTAAAAACAACACCTGGGAGCTAGTTTCTTTACCTAAAGGATCTAAAGTCATTGGAGTAAAGTGGGTATACAAAACTAAGCTCAACGAAAAAGGGAGAGGTTGATAAGCACAAAGCGAGATTGATAGCGAAGGGATTTCATCAAACACATGGAATTAACTTCTATGAAGTGTTTACTCCTGTTGCAAGGTGGGTCACGATAAGAATACTACTGTATCTAGCAGCACAAAGGGGGTGGAATGTGTATCAACTCGACGTAAAGAGTGCTTTTCTTCACAGAACACTCAATGAAGACGTCTATGTTGAGCAACTAAGAGGATTTGAGCTGAAGGGAGAAGAGAGTCAAAAGGTGTATAACCTCAATGATATGATCATGGAAAACAGAAATGAAGTTAAGGATAACTTGGAGCTAAGCAATGAAGATCACGAGAAAGTTTTGGAGATTCCAGTTGGTCCAATTACAAGATCACGGGCGAAACAAATCAAGGAGAGCATTCATGGATTTATTCAAGGCCTTTTGGACAAAGAACAACATAAGGAATCCATTGGACTTTATACTTGCCAAGTCCAAACCACTTTGAGCCTTCTACAAGTCCAAGAGAAGTCCTAAATCAAGTCTTAAAGTTCAGCCCATGAATAGTGACGAATTTGGAAGACTAAAATATATTTTGGAGGCCAAAAGTTCAAGAGTCCTTCACATTCAAGTCATACTAAATTGTGACATTTACTTGTCACTTACTTAGTAGTCTTTACTCTTTATATTTAAGACATTCAATAAGTTTACAGGAATTTAGAGAGTCATTTCTCTTCTTTATAAACTCATGTAATTCTCATTTGTGAGGATCCAACTTTTTATCAATAAATTTGAGAGTGATTATCTTTTTGTTCTTTGTGAACTTTTTGATATTTCTTGGTGTGTCATATCCAAGGGATCAAACTGGTTTATCAAGTGATTTCCATCACACTTGTGTGGCCATTCCTAGCCATTGGCGTGAAGGGGCGAGTCGAAATAGCAACAATCTTTGGTTTAATATACTAAAGGTGGGGGCTACTCGAGTCAACATTACGTGGTTCCACCACCTTGCTTAATTGAAGGCGAGTTGAAACAACAACAATCTTAGGTTTGATATACCTAAGGTGGAGATTACTTAAATTCTTTGAAGACCAAGGACTATCCTTACAACTTGGAGTGACGATTCCTTTGGGATTCCGCGTCATTTGGTATCAGAGCACACTTCCAAGTTAGTTCATCTTTTCATTTTCTATCTAGTCATCTTCTATTTTTTCATCTTCTACCTTTCAACTTCTATATTTTCATCTTTTATTTCTTCATCTTCTATCTTTTCATTTTTTATGTTTTTATTTTCTATCTTTCCAACTTTATCTTTTCATATTTTCTTATTAATTAACTAAAGAAAGAAAAAAAAAAGCAAGAAAAAAAGAAAAAAAAAAAGAGAAAAAAAAACAAGAAAAAAAAAAAAAAAAACAAAAACTCTTCATCTTCTATTATTTATAAAAAAAAAAAAATCTTGTTCGTTGTTTGTTTGTGTACCAAGATCTATCTAATACTTTGAGTTGTGTGATACTTGTTAGGTCATTGACCCTTGGGGAAAACAAATCAAAGAGTGTTTGATTAGTTTTATAAGAACATTTTGAGATTCAAAAAGAGAGGAAAAAAGCGTAAGGTTGTGAGAACATTTGAGAGAAAAGCCAAAAATTTGAGGGAAACACTTGTGTGTCAAACACTTGAGAGATTGTGAGGCATTTTTCTACTAACAAATCTTTTTTACAGGTTCTAAGTATGTCAAACGACAATAACGACAATCCGGAGGGTGAGCAAATACAAGGAATAGCAAATCTCCAAATTCAAGCTTTGATGGGAGAGATGACCCGTTTGTTGAGAGTTGAGATGGAAGCCGTCAATGAACGTTTGGATCAAGTTCAAAATGAGATAGCACTTAGGCAACAACCTCGTCTGCCTAACGTACAAGGAGATCCACCACCGGCGGAAGTACAATGAGGCGGTGTTGACTACTATGGTCGAGATGGACACTCATATACCTCGAGTCGAAGGAGGCCTAGACGAGCTAGGGAGGAAAGAGGTCGGGCTGAAGATAATTTTGGGTCACTTAAGTTGAAAATTCCATTATTTCAAGGAAAGAGCGATTCAGATGCCTATCTCGAATGGGAGAAAAGGATTGAACTCATTTTTGATTGTCAAAATTATTCTGAGCTCAACAAGGTACTAGTTGCAGCCACTGAATTTTATGATTATGCTATTAATTGGTGGGATCAAGTGGTGACAAGCAGGAGAAAAAATAGAGAAAGACCCATTGAGACTTGGGAAGACATGAAAACCTTGATGAGACGACGGTTCGTTCCTAGTCACTATCACCGAGAGTTACATCAAAAACTTAGGAGATTGGTGCAAGGCAACCGAAGTGTGGAGGGATATTTTCAAGAGATGGAAATACTTATGATGAGAGCCGATATAGACGAAGGTCGTGAGGCTACCATGGCTAGATTTTTTAGTGGTTTAAATCGTGAAATCCAAGACCGAGTAGAGATGCAACACTATGTGGAATTGGAAGATATGTTGCATAAGGCTATCTTGGTGGAGCAGCAACTCAAGAGGAAGGGTAGCACACGTCAAACTTATGGCATGATTTCTAGTACTCAACGTCCTAGCTACTCACACGAAGACAAAAGTGTTCCAAAGCCAAAGTTTGAATCCAAGCCGAATACTAGCCGACAAGAGGTCAAAGGTAAAGCTAAACCCTCTTCTACAAGAAATCGTGATGTGCAATGTTTTAAGTGTCATGGCAGGGGACATTATGCAAATGAATTCTCAAACAAGAGAGCCATAATACTTAGAGTCAATGGAGAGTACGAAATCAAGGAAGAACTGGTTTCAGATTCTATGTGATCTTAAGATGAGCTGGAGTTACCTGCAACCAAAGGTGATCTTTTGGTAGCTAGAAGGTCTTTGAGTGTGCAAGGTAAACTAGAGGAGAACGTGCAGCGTGAGAATCTATTCCACACGCGATGTCTTGTTCTTGATAAAGTGTGTAGTCTTATAATTGATGGAGGGAGCTGTTCGAATGTGGCGAGTACTACACCTGTGGAGAAACTAGGATTGACTACTCGAAAACATCCCAAGCCGTATAAGCTTCAATGGTTAAGTGAGTCTGGAGAACTCAAAGTGTCAAAGCAAGTTGAGGTTCCATTTAGCATTGGGAAGTATAAGGACAAAGTGATTTATGATATTGTGCCAATGGAGGTTGGGCATATTCTTCTTGGGAGACTGTGGCAGTTTGATTGGAAAGTTGTTCAGGATGGTTTCACCAACAAGCATTCATTTGGTTATAAGGGGAAAACGGTTACGCTTGTTCCTATGACTCCTAATGAGATGTACCAAGATTATTTGCTTCTAAAGCGACGTGAGGAGAGAACTATGAATGACTCAAACACAAAACACCAAAAAGAGAGTGAGATTGAGAGAGAAACATAAAAAAATAGTGAACTTAAGAGTGAAACACACAAAGAGAGAAAAGAGAGAAAACACCAAAATTTCTTTATGAGGTCAAGTGAGATAAAGAGAGCTTTGGTTTCACATCAGCCTATATTTGTACTTATGTACAAAGAGGTCTTTATGAGTTCTACTAACCTTGACCCCGATTTGCCTAGTGGTGTTTCTTCTTTGTTGCAGAATTTTGGAGATGTATTTCCGGATGAGAACCCTAGTGGTTTACCTCCAATCCGAGGGATTGAGCATCAAATAGACTTTGTACCCTGAGCATCCATTCCAAACCGTCCAGCATATAGAACCAATCCGGAAAAGACAAAGGAGTTGAAAAGGCAAGTGAGTGAGCTGATGGAGAAAAGATATATCCGTAAGAGCATGAGTCCATGTGCTCTGCCCGTTTTACTAGTTCCTAAGAAGGATAAAACTTGGCGCATGTGTGTTGATTGCAGATCCATCAATAATATCACGGTAAAGTATAGACACCCAATTCCTCGCTTAGATGATATGTTAGATGAGCTGCATGGTTCTTGTGTCATTTCTAAAACTGATCTTAAGAGTGGATATAACCAAATTCGAATGAAAGAGGGTGATGAATGGAAAACAACTTTTAAAACAAAACATGGTCTTTATAAGTGGTTAGTCATGCCTTTTGGATTAACTAATGCACCCAGCACGTTCATGAGGTTAATGAACCATGTTTTGAGACATTTTATTGGTTTGTTTGTAGTTGTCTAGTTTGATGATATTCTGGTTTTTAGCAAAAGTTTGGAAGAGCACAATGAGCATTTGAAATCGGTTTTAGGTATACTAAGAAAAGAAAAGCTATATGCTAACTTGAAAAAGTGTACCTTTTGTTCGAATAACCTTGTGTTTCTAGGCTTTGTTGTAAGTGCACAGGGCATTCAAGTAGACGGGAAAAAGAAAGCTGAGATGGTCAAGAAGCTTCATGAAAAAACGAGGCTTAACATTGAGCAAAAGACTAAGCAATATCAAAAACAAGCCAACAAAGGAAGGCGTGAGAAGAGCTTTACACCTAGAGACTTAGTTTGAGTTCACATGAGGAAGGAACGATTTCCAGCTCAAAGGAAGTCTAAGCTAATGCCAAGGGCCATTGGGCTATTTCGAGTCTTAGAAAAGATCAATGAAAACGCCTACAAGATAGACTTGCCAAGTGAGTACAAAATCAGTTCTATCTTTAACATTTCTGACTTGATTCCTTTTGATGCAGATGAACCTGATTTGAGGTCAAATCCTTTTCAAGAGGAAGGGGACGATATGATCATGGAAAACAGAAAGGAAGCTAGGGAGAACTTGGAGCTAAGCAATGAAGATCACGAGAAATCTTTGGAGATTCCAGTCGGTCCAATTACAAGATCACAGGCTAAACAAATCAAGGAGAGCATTCGTGGATTTATTCAAGACCTTTTGGACAAAGAACAACATAAGGAATCCATTGGACTTTATACTTGCCAAGTCCAAACCACTTTGAGCCTTCTACAAGTCCAAGAGAAGTCCTAAATCAAGTCTTAAAGTTCAGCCCATGAATAGTGACGAATTTGGAAGACTAAAAGATATTTTGGAGGCCAAAAGTTCAAGAGTCCTTCTCATTCAAGTCATACTAAATTGTGACATTTACTTGTCACTTACTTAGTAGTCTTTACTCTTTATATTTAAGACATTCAATAAGTTTACAAGAATCTAGAGAGTCTTTTCTCTTCTTTATAAACTCATGTAATTCTCATTTGTGAGGATCCAACTTTTTATCAATAAATTTGAGAGTGATTCTCTTTTTGTTCTTTGTGAACTTTTTGATATATCTTGGTGTGTTATATCCAAGGGATCAAACTGGTTTATCAAGTGATTTCCTTCACACTTGTGTGGCCATTCCTAGCCATTGGCGTGAAGGGGCGAGTCGAAAAAACAACAATCTTTGATTTAATATACTAAAGGTGGGGGCTACTCGAGTCAACATTCCGTGGTTCCACAACCTTGCTTAATTGAAGGCGAGTTCAAACAACAACAATGTTAGGTTTGATATACCTAAGGTGGAAGTTACTCAAATTCTTTGAAGACCAAGGACTATCCTTACAACTTGGAGTGACGATTCCTTCGGGATTCCGCGTCACTCAAAAAGCTACTGTATGGCCTAAAACAGGTGCCAAGGACATGGCTCAGCAGAATCGAAGGATATTTCCTTAGAGAAGAATTCACAAAGTGTTATTGTGAACACACCCTATTTGTCACGAAAGTGGAAGAGATGAGCTTGATCCTAAGTCTGTATGTAGATGATCTTGTTTACACAAGCAATTCAGAGGTACTGCTGAAGGTGTTTAAAGAATCAATGATGCAAGAATTCTCTATGATAAATCTCGGGAGGATGAGGTACTTTCTTGGTGTAGAGGTAACACAAGATGAACATGGAATTTTCATTCAGCAGAAGAAGTATGCAATGGACATCTGAGGCATTTTGGGATGCAGGCCTGCAATGCGGTAAGAAACCCAACAGTTCCAGGGTATAAGTTAACAAGAGAAGGCGCATGAACATCTGTGGATTTAACAACATACAAGCAGATAGTGGGGAGCTTAAGGTACTTGAATGCAACCAGACCTGACCTCATATATTCTGTTAACTTAGTGAGTAGATACATGGAGAAGCCAACAGAACACCACATGCTGGCTGTGAAGAGGATAATGAGATATGTTCAAGGAACTACAAACTTTGGGATATAGTAAAAGCGAGATTACAATAAGGAGCATGAGCTTGTTGGATATGTTGATAGTGACAATGCGGGAGACGTAGACGACAAGAAAAGCACCTCGGGTTACAAATTTATGTATGGAAATGGAGTTGTGTCGTGGGCCTCGAAGAAGCATCCGATAGTAACACTCTCAACTACATAAGCAGAATTTGTTGCTGTTGCAAATGGAGCTTGCCAAGCTGTTTGGATGAGGAACATTCTGGAAGAAATTGGGTTCAGTCAACCAGAGGGAACAATCCTGTTATGTGACAACAGTTCAACAATCAAGCTGTCCAAAAATCCTGTTCTTCACGAGAAAAGCAAACACATTCACGTCATGTACCATTTTCTTCGTCAGCTTGTGAATGAAGGAGTCATCAGTCTGGAATACTGTCGAACAGAGGAGCAGCTGTCAGATATAATGACAAAGCCACTCAAGCTTGAGGTGTTTGAGAAGCTAAGAAGCGAGATGGGAGTAGGACCAAGAGGTGAGTAAACTGGAGAGACAGTGGATTCCAGTTTAGGAGAGGAACTGAAGAATAAAGACTTGTCAAAGTCTTAGTTGAGTCAATGTCTTTGAGTCGTGTTATTGAGTCGTGTCTTTCGTGTGAGTTATTGAGTTGTTATCAAGTCTTTAGTTGTGAGAATTAGTCTTCCTAAGAAATAGTTGCAGTCAGTTAGTGGGTCAAGTAGTTGCAGGTTTTTAGGAAGCTCTTATCTATTTAAGTAGCTGCTGTAAACGTTATGTGTTTTTTCAATCAATCGAAATATTCAGTTCTTCATTACTCAGAGTTAACAATTCGTAGTTTTGGATGAGATGAAAGATCGGGTTTTGGAAAATTGTGATAAGCCTGTTTTGTTGAAGATAGCTTTGAAGGCACAAACCCCAACAATGGTGAAGACTAAGAGATTGTAAGATCTTTGTAAGTGTAGAGATTGTAGGAGATGCCAGTTCTTAGATCAAATCACAATGGTGCATGACCAAATCATAAATGTCTTATAAAAGACAATGAAACGATGCTGTTGTTTAGAGCATTGTCCTGTGTGAGAGGGACGAGAAGCATATTCTTGTAGTCACCAGAATTGTCATTAGCAATGGCTCAATCATGTTGAAAAGTGATTCAAATTACAATCAATGATTTCAGTTACATGTTTTGCTAGTTTTATTTCTAATCAATTGGGGGTTTCAATTTTTACTTTTAATTATAGGACATAATGAGTTCATGGGTGTAGTGGGTGCTGTGACATTTTTGTTTCTTATAACTTCAGGTTGTCTCTTTCATTTTCGATTATCAGAAGTAGTCAAACTTGTTCTTTGATAATGCTTTTGTAAGAACATCTGCACTCTGCTCATTTGTGCTGCAACGCTCCAAAACAATTGACCCTTCACTAACCAAGTCTCTGATGAAGTGAACCTTGATGGATATATGCTTTGTTCTTCCATGATATGCTGGATTCTTGGTCATTGCTATAGTTGCCTTGTTGTCACAGAAAATTGTTGTTGCCTTCACTTGTTCTTGCTTGATGTCTTCCAAAATTCTTCTTAACCAAACTGCCTGACATGCTGCTGCAGTAGTTGCTGTATACTCAGCTTCCAATGATGATAAAGCTGTCACTCTCTGCTTCTTTGAACTCCAACAAACTGCTCCAGAACCTAGATTGAAAACATGTCCTGAGGTACTTTTTCTATCTTCCACACAGCCTGCCCAATCGCTGTCTGTGAATCCAACTAATTCAAATTCTGAAACTGAGTTGTACCATAAGCCATAGTTTGTTGTTCATGCAATATATCTCAACAACATCTTTGCTGCTCCAAATGATGCTTGGTCGGATTGTGCATGAACCTAGAAATTGCACTCACAGCAAAACAAATATCTCGTCTTGTGTGAGTTAGATAGATAAGACCTCCAACTAAACTCCTGAATTTTGTTGCATCTGCACTCTTTGTTCCATCGTCCATTTGCAGCTTCTCATTGACATTCATTGGAATTTCTACAGCATTGCAACCTGTCATGTCAAACCTTATAAGCAAGTCACAAGCATACTTATGTTGAGACACCAAAATCCCATCTTCCACTTGCTTAACCTCAAGACCAAGGAAAAAATACAACAACCCAAGATCTGTCATCTCAAACTTCTCCATCATACTAGCTTTGTACTTAGCAATAAGTGAAGCACTAGAACCCATGTAAATCACATCATCTACATATAAACACAAAACAAGGATATCTCTTTCACCTTGCTTCTTTATGTAGAGAGTAGGCTCACTTTTGCTTCTTTTAAAGCCAAAATCTGCAAAGAAAGAATCAATCTTGTTGTACCAAGCTCTGGGAGCTTGTTTAAGCCCATAAAGAGCATTATACAACCTGTAGACGAAACCCTCTTTTGCCATAAACTACAAAACCTTCAGGCTGATCAACATAAACCTCTCACGTAGCTCACCATTCAAGAAAGCTGACTTAACATCAAACTGGTATATTGGCCAACGCATATAAGCTCCTAAGGCAAGAAGAATTCTTACAGTGTCAAACCTTGCTACAGGAGAGAAAGTATCTTCATAATCCACTCCATATTCTTGTGCATACCCCTTAACCACCAGCCTTGCCTTATACTTTTGAATGCTGCCATCTACATGATACTTAGTTTTAAACACCCACTTCACACCAACAGAATGTTTATCACCAGGAAGCTCAACCAGCTGCCATGTTTGATTCTTTTCTATAGAAGCGATCTCCTCTTCCATCGCTTTTCACCATTCTTCATTATTTTCTGCTTCATTAACTGTCACTGGATCAACACTAAAAAATGCATGTTGTTCCTCATAAATTTCTCGCAGTGATCTGAATTTTTGAGGTTGACTTGTGCTTGAATTTCCTTCTCCATCACTTGCCCCATTAACTCCAGGTGAGCTAGGCGCTGAGCTGGCTTGTGTATTAGCTACAGAGTGTGCTGGATTTTGACTCTCTTCTTGTTCATCAATGTTGTCAATGGAAATTTCAACAAGCTCACCATTTCCAACTTCACGCCAAGTCCAAACCGCTTCCTCATCAACGGTAACATTTATGCTCCCAACAATCTTCCCACTCACATGATTGTACAATCTATAACCTTTAGATTGTGAACAATATCCAAGAAAAATGCATTTCTCAGATTTTTCATCAAGCTTCTTCCTGTTATGAACATTTATAAGAGAGTAGCAAACACTACCAAAAACTCTTAAATGACTAACCCCAGGTTTCCTGCCACACCAAGCTTCATATGGTGTTCTGTTTAAGACTGCTCTTGTAGGAGATATGTTCAACAAGTACACTGCGGTCCTCACACTTTCTGCCAAAAACTGATTAGGTAGATTCTTCTGTTTTAACATGCTTCCAGCCATCTCCATTACAGTTCTGTTCTTCCTTTCCGCTACACCATTTTGCTCCGGTGTGTAAGCTATAGTAGGCTCATGGTGTATCCCTTCTTTCTCACATAATTGATTGAACTCAGTAGATGTAAACTCTCCTCCTCTGTCAGTTCGTAACACCTTAACTCGCTACTCACTTTGTTTCTCCACAAGAGCCTTAAACTTCTTGAACATCTCGAACACTTCTCCTTTCGATTCAAGAAAATACACCCAGCTCATCGTACTGTAATCATCTGTCAGCATCAGAAAATACTTGCTGCCTCCAAGAGATGTGGTCTGCATTGGACCACATAAATCAGCATGAACAATCTCAAGACATTGAGTTTCTCTCCTTGCTTTTCCTACTGGAAACGACCTGCGAGTTTGTTTCCCATATATGCAGCTTCCACACAACTTAAGAGCATCAATATTTGGTAAGCCAACGACCATATCCTTTTGATTGAGCACCCTTAACCCATTCTCATGTAGATGACCATACCGCAAATACCACAACTTTGAAATATCAGAAACTTTAGCGACCAAAGTACTTGTTTCAACAAAAAACATTTTCAATGGAAATAGATTGTTTGATGCCTTCTTCACCACTGTCAACGTGAGACCAGATTTCTTATCCTTGATGATACATACACCCTCATCAAAAAAAAAACAGAACAATTGTTCTCTACGATTTGACCAACACTCAGCAAATTATGTGCTAGATCGGGAATGTAATACACATTATAGATGAGTTTGAGATTACCATGACCATTCTGGATAGCCACGACTCCTCTACCTTCAACTTGAACTTCTTTGTCATTTCTAAGTTTCACATTAAGCTTGTAGGACTCATCTAACTCTTTGAACAAAGATTTGGTTCCCGTCATGTGATATGAACAACCACTATCCAAATACCACACAGATTTGGACGTTTCCTCACTTTTAAATGCCATAAAAATTCGAGGCTGCTCATCTTCTTGCTCAACAAAGCTAGCATGCTTTTCTTCTTTCTGCCTTTTCCAACAGTCGGCCTGCTTATGACCATACTTCCTGCAATAATGACATTGAATGTCACTTTTGTTGGTACCTCTTGAGTTATCATAATAACCTCTTCCTCTGCCTCTTCCATGGTTTCCACGACCTCCCGATCTGCCTCGTTCTCTACCTGCAGCTCCAGAACTGCTGCCATTCTTCTGACCAGAGTACTCTCCCTTCATTTGGAAAGCTTTTGCTTCACTTTTCTCAGTCTTATTACCAAGACGATCCTCATGACCAATCAACGAGCTCATCATGGTGTCAAAGGTATATGTACTCATATCATTTGCCTCCATGATTGCAGGTACCACATATTCAAACTTTGGAGTCAAGCTCCTAAGAACTTTACTCACAACAATTTCATTTGACAGGAATTCACCATAAGACTTCATTTGGTTGACAACAGCGGAAACTCTCGCCAAATATTCTTGCATCGTCTCATTCTCCTTCATCAAAAGCGTTTCAAATTGATGACGAAGAGTCTGTAACTTGACAGCGACCGCCTTCTTATCTCCCATGTACTCATGCTTCAAAATTTCCCAGGCTTCGTGAGATGTATTCACCGCTGAGATCCGAGACAGGATATCATCCTCCAAAGCCGTCTGAATCCAAAACAGCGCCTTTGCATCCTTCTTGCGTCTCTCTCGTAACTGTTGATCATGTTCGGTAGGATTTGCATCTTCAAATCCATTCTCCACCAAATCCCAACTTTCTTGAGATCTGAACATCGTCTTCATCTTGAGACTCCAAAGGTGATATTTTTCACCTTTAAATATCGGAACCGTACCTTGCTGATTCGATCCATTGGCTGCCATAGCTCTGATACCACAATGTTGTTACGAGAAAAAACACTAGAAGAAACAGAGTAAGAAAAGAACAGAGAACACAAAGAAAGTTTTGCTGAAAATCTTTTATTCTCTGATAATCGAAAATGAAAGAGACAACCTGAAGTTATAAGAAAAAAAAATGTAACAGCACCCACTACACCCATGAACTCATTAAATCAAGAGGGACACTGTTTCTGCGTAAGTATTCTTCTTTGGTTCGTTCCATGTCGGCTTTTGCTCGTGTAGTGACCACTCTAATAAGTGCCCACTCGTCTGTTCCCTTGTTGATGGCTCGATGTAGAACCTTCTCAAAGTACTTGTCTGGATATGTCAAGCATTTGATTGCGGTTTTGAGTAATTGAACATATTCATCGTCCGAATCTACCTTCAAGAACTTGTCAATGGAACTTCCTAACTTATCCTTGAAGTGATTGAGCGTTGCATTGATCTGAGCTTTGCTCCTTGTTGTCAAGATTCTGATGAGATCTTCATCAGTATAAACCTTCTCAGTTATCTTTTTGTAAAGTATCTTAGCTTCGGATGTAGCCATCTTCATGTTGACCTCATTAGTATTTTCATCGTACCTGAAGGTGCTCACAAGAGCAACCAATAGCTGCATTTTCAACAAACATATGGTTCAAATTTCGTCTTTCTTCATGATTCCAAACCAATTTACTCATTGTTAAATTAGTTTAAAGACAGAGATCTATACAACTTTCACTACCTTTTGGACATCTCCAGATGTGTGGTATGCAACATCCTCCTCGAGAGAGGTCTTGTAGCGAGCTTGATATGCTTGCTTGGCCTTTAAAAACTCAAGGGCGGGTATATTATTAGTCAAGTCTATCTTGACCAAGAAATCATTTGTGCAAAAGAGGGCCGAAGGGAACGAAGTGCAAAAATAGGGTCACTTGACAAAGGTTGGTGCAAAAATAGGGTCAAAGAAAAGAGCCGTTGGGAAGAATGTGTGTCAAGAAGTGGTCCCAATCCTTGAAAGGGACACTTCTTGACCGTTGGAGCAAAAGGCAAAGTAGGAAATCATCTTATTTGTATTCTTGTAAAAGTGGTCCCAAAGTGGTCCACACCACTTTTGGGACCACTTCCTTTTGTCTCTTTCTTGTTTTTCTCTTTGTAAAAATCCTATAAAAGCATTGTAACCTCTTAAGATATTTTCTATGAAAAACAAAGGGGATTCTCCCTATTCTCTCTAAAAACTCTCTCACAAATTCTTACACAAATCTAGATTATTTCCACAAATTCTATCATGGTATCAGAGCTTTCTTTGATCTTGGTATGTGTTTGAAGGTTGTTTGATTCTTTTCTTCCATTCTATCGATTCTCTGTGTCTTTTCTCGGGATTCTTCTCTGTTTTTCTCTGGTTTTCTCGATTAATCCGTACAAATCTCCATTGTTGTACGGACAAAAACTCAGTTTTAAAGAAGAAAACCGCTTTTGATCATATAAAACACCGAAAGCTTCAGTCTTTGGTGTAGAATCAAGACAAAAGCTCAAATTTTCTCAACAAACCCTCAAAACCCTCCCAAATCTGCTTGGTTTTCTTGGTGAAGATGGATTTTAATCATGGAAAATCTCCTCTTGTTTCGGTTACTTTAAAAGGGGTTAATTAGCTCCTTTGGGCCAAAATCTTGAAGACAACTATCTGCACTAGAAGGGGTTTTTGGAGTCATATTGTGAAGGAGAGACCACCAAAAGATTCTCTCTCAAGTGATGGTGAAGATGATGACTACCTTGAAGAGGATGTTGAGTGGTTCCAAACCGACCAAGCTGTAAAATCTATCATTCAAAGCTCATTGGATCCTCCAATTCTTGAACCTTATTCATATTGTGAAACAACTAAGGAACTATGAGAAACCTTGAAAAAGGTATATGGAAACGTCTCCAACTTGACAAGAGTCTTTGAGGTGAAGAAAGCTCTTGCAAATCTTCTTCAAGAAAATGGAGTTCACAGAATACTTTGGAAAATTCAGATCTTTATGGGCTGAAATGGATATGCTAAGACCAACATCCATAGATCTAAAGGTTGTCAAAGAAATGAACGAAGAAGATAAAGTGTTTGGGCTATTGATGAATCTCAATCCGAACTACAAGGATCTAGTCAAGCACATTCTAAGGTCAGCTGTAAGCTCAAGGTCTCTTCAATGCCTTGAAGATGTGTGCTCTCAAATCCAAAAAGAGCAAGGGTCAATTGAGTTATTTGACGGAAGATGAGACTTCTTTCGGCAAACAAGGTGCAAGGTAAATTCGAAGATAGGAAGAAGTTGGTGTGTGATCATTGCAAGAAGAAGGGTCACTCAAAGGAGAAGTGTTGGCTTCTTCATCCTCATCTCCAACCCGCAAAGTTCAAAGATTCCAAGGCTAATGTGTCCCATGGAGCCTCAGAAGACTATGGACCAGTATCGGGTACAATGAGTGGATCTTCTTCAAAGGAACATGAACGTCCATCCGCAGCCACTTCCTCCTTTAGTGGAAAAAATATGAAGAAATCTGACCTTGATGCCCTAATCAACTCTCTTAAATCTTTAAGAGATTCCGGTATTTGCTATTACACTCAAACTTTATTCAAATCGCTCATTATTGATTCCGAGGCGTCTCATCATATGATTAGTGATACAAACCTTGTTTGCAATATTGAGCCAGCCATAGGAAGTGTTGTAATAGAAAATGGAAATAGGATATCGGTTAGTGGAGTAGGGAATTTAGACTTATTCAGGATAAAGTCTAAGGCCTTTTAATTACCGGAATTTACCTTGAATCTTTTATCGGTTAGAAGGGCTGTTATGGATTTAAATTTTTAAGCTATATTTGGACCTAATGGTGTGCAATTTAAGGATATTAAGACCGGAAGCTTGCTTGGACAAAGAAAAGTGAAAAACGGACTTTATGTCCTTGAAAACCCTAAGTTTTTATCTTGGTTTAATAGTGATAGCTTGGTTGTTTCAAATTCGGCTGTTGGTAGCCCTAGTAATCTTATTTGGAATGCTAGAATTGGTCGTCCCCATTTTCGTGCTATGAAACTCATGTTACCTAATTATGTGTTTGACAACATCGATTGTGAAGCTTGCATTTTGGGAAACGTTGCAAGTCAGTTTATCCTATTTCTTCCACCATCTATGAAAATTGTTTTGATCTTGTGCATTCGGATGTTTGGACTTCACCTTGCTCATCTAGAGATCACCATAAATACTTTGTTACCTTCGTAGATGAAAAATCGAAATATACATGGATAACCCTTATGACATCAAAAGATAAAGTCTTTGATGCCTTCAAAAATTTTGAGAATTACATATCTAATCATTTTAACTCAAAATTGAAGGTACTAAGAACAGATAATGGGGGAGAATACATGAGTAATTCATTTCAAGAGCACTTAACAAAGCAAAGGATCTTACATCAAACAAGCTGCCCATATCACCTGCAGCAAAATGGAGTTGCGGAAAGGAAAAATAAACATTTAATGGAAGTTACAAGGTCCATAATGTTTCACATGAATGTCCCTAAAAGGTTTTGGGGAGATGCGGTCATGAGGCTTGTTATCTCATCAATCGAACTCCAACAAAAATTCTTCAAGATGCATCTACATATAAGGTACTAAACAAAATTGATCCTCCTTTGAGTCACTTACGGGTGTTTGGTTGTGTTTGTTTTGTCCTAGTACCCAGAGAACTTAAAAACAAACTCGAGGCTAGAAGTACTAAGTGCATGTTCCTCAGATATTCGTCTACTCAAAAAGGGTATAAGTGCTATGATCCAGAAACTAGGAGGGTTCTTGTGTCCCAAGATGTAAAATTCATGGAGGATCGAGGGTTTTATGATAAGCGGAATTGGGAGGATCTTCAAGATCTATCTGAACCATCCTTGGATAGGGCTGCCACCCTAAAGTTTCTCCTTGACCATCTAGGAGTGACGGATCCCTCCCCCCAACTTCCAAGTAACTCAACAACTAGCAACATATCCCAGGAGACGAATTCCCCGGGGGTCACCTCTCGGATCCCACATGTATCAAGTGCTCTGAACTCCCTGAGACCGGCAAATGATGCCGATCCAGAATACCTTCCTCCCGGACCTGAACCGGCTGCTCCCACTATGGAACCAACAGCCCAACCTCTTCGGAGGAGCACCCGCAATCGTACAAGAGTGTACTACAACAATCAATCCGCGGTTCACCCGACTTCGAAGACTTTTCGGTTGCCCTTCTACCTCCCTCCTTCCAAGCCTTTCTTGGTAAGATTGAGAAGGATCAAGTCCCTCAAAGCTATAATGAGGCTAAAGAAATCAAGGAATGGAGGGCTGCAGTTGAGGATGAGATCCAAGCAATGGAGAAGAACCAAACTTGGATAGAAGCGGATTTGCCTCCGGGAAAGAATGCCGTGACCTCTAAGTGGGTGTTCACTATCAAATACAAGAGTGATGGGACGGTTGAAAGATACAAAGCAAGACTTGTTGCCCGAGGCTTCACCTAAACCTATGGAGTTGACTATACCGACACATTTGCCATGGTGGCTAAGCTGCATACGGTAAGGGACATTCTTTCTTTAGCTACTAACTTATCTTGGGAATTGTGGCAGATGGATATGAAAAATACCTTCCTTCAAGGAGAACTTGATGAGGAAGTATACATGTTTCCACCACCCGGTTTAAAGACCAAAGCTACTCCCGGAAAGGTTCTACGTCTTCGCAAATCTATCTATGGCTTGAAGCAATCACCTAGGCCTTGGTACCATAAGCTATGTTTTATCCTTCGAGATTGTGGGTTCAAGAAATCTGAAGCCGATCATACGCTTTTTACCCTCACAAGTTCCCAAGGTATGGTGGTGGTTTTGATTGATGTAGATGATCTTATCATCTCCAGAGATGATAAGGAAGGTATCAAGGCCACCAAACTCTATCTCAAATCTGTTTTTGATATTAAGGATCTTGGAGAATTAAAGTATTTTCTAGGGATTGAAATTTGTCGATCTTCGGAAGACTTATTTCTATCTCAAAGGCATGCTTGATTTAATGCTTGAGATAGGTATGACCGATTGCAAACCCGCCAAAACACCTCTTGATGAGAGCTATAAGGTCAATAAAAAGGGGGAGAAGAATGATGAAGTGTTCGCGGATGAACAAATCTATCGGAAACTTGTTGGTAAGCTTATTTATCTTACTATATCTCGGCCTGACTTGTGCTTTGCAGTAAATCAAGTATGCCAACATATGCAAGCCCCGAAAAAGTATCATTGGACAATGGTGGAACGGATTCTCAAATATATCAAGGGTAGTTCGGACCAAGGCATTTGGATGGGACAGAATGAGAGCTCGGACATTGTGGGGTATTGTGATGCGGATTGCGCTGGAGATCGGAATGATAGGAAGTCAACCACGGGGTATTGTACTTTTGTGGGAGGCAACCTAGTCACTTGGAAGACAAAGAAACAAAAGGTGGTGACGTGCTCTAGTGCTGAGGCGGAGTATAGGGCCATGAGAAGGCTAACCGATGAATTGGTGTGGCTGCGGTCTCTCCTCAAAGATTTAGGTCAAGAAGCAAATGAACCAACTCCGATGCATTGTGACAACCAAGCTGCAATTCATGTAGCCTCAAATCCAGTTTTTCATGAAAGGACGAAGCATGTGAAAGTAGATTGTCATAAGGTTCGAGAACGCATGGAATGCGGCGTTGTGCTCCCATACTACACATCAAGTGAAGATCAATTGGCGGACATATTCACTAAAGCTGCAAGTACCAAGGTCAATCACATTTATGGTAAACTTGGTCTTGTGAGCTTAGATCGCCCTTGACTTCATGTTCCCTAACTCGAATATCGCACACTCTTTTTTCCTCGGCTAAGGTTTTATCCCAAGTGGTTTTCCTTGTCAAGGTTTTTAATGAGGTGTGGTGTTTATGTTTCCAAGCTAAGCATTTCTTCTTAATGCTTAGCTTGAGGGGGAGTATTAGTCAAGTCTATCTTGACCAAGAAATCATTTGTGCAAAAGAGGGCCGAAGGGAACGAAGTGCAAAAATAGGGTCACTTGACAAAGGTTGGTGCAAAAATAGGGTCAAAGAAAAGAGGCATTAGAATAGAGCCGTTGGGAAGAATGTGTGTCAAGAAGTGGTTCCAATCCTTGAAAGGGACACTTCTGGACCGTTGGAGCAAAAGGCAAAGTAGGAAATCATCTTATTTGTCTTCTTGTAAAAGTGGTCCACACCACTTTTGGGACCACTTCCTTTTGTCTCTTTCTTGCTTTTCTCTTTGTAAAAATCCTATAAAAGCATTGTAACCTCTTAAGATATTTTCTATGAAAAACAAAGGGGACTCTCCCTATTCTCTCTAAAAAATCTCTCACAAATTCTTACAGAAATCTAGATTATTTCCGCAAATTCTATCATCTAGTACAAGCGATTTCAACAAGAACCCAGTTGTTTTTGGTGAACATTTTGGTAGAGTCCTTGGCTAAGTACGCATCTCTCTCAAGTGGATCAAGAGTCCACAATAACAGAGCTCTTTGCACAACATATAACAAAAAACGAAAAATAAGAATGTAGATATAAAGATATTGTTTTGTTTGACAAACCTCAAAGTCACCAGAGAGTTCTTTGTTTAATCCATTGAAAAGATCCTTGTTATACTTAGCAGCATAAATAGCTCGAATGAAACGGTGTTGCGTTGCGTTTTATGAGCCAAGATTGATATGATCTTTCCTTCGTCGGTTCCCATACTAAGCCACACACAACAAATTTCAAACCGAAGTTTAATCAGAAATGTAACTAAACTCGTTATTAGCCATTAACCTACCTAACTATGTATTGGGACAATTATATGTTGGGAGTTCAAGAGTTATCTATTCATCAGGTACAAACCGAGCGATCAGAAAACGTCCAAAATTATTGCAGAAGTTTTACAAACGTTTTTATTTATTATTTATTTTTTTAAACGTACTTAGATCATTTTTAGTGGGAGTTTATCAATGAGTTTCTCACCATTGAAAATAATAAAAATAATGAAAAAGTAAGAAAGATGTGAGAAATGGTCTCTCATTTGAGAAATTTTGAGAACTTCATAAGAGATTCTCATGCCACCACATGTAACTATATGATTAGTTAAGTTTCATATTTAAAATAAAAATTTAATTATAAAACTAAATTATATTAAAATATTAATATTAATACTTTTTGAGGAACTCTATAAGCTTCTCACCACTGCAGATATTAATATTAATACTTTTTGACGATGAGAGTGACTAATTGAAATCAATAGTACGTTTTTTATGTATCTGGGGACTGCATGATCCAAACGTTACTATTAGGTATAGGAATTCGGTTATTTTGGTTCGGATCGGGTTGGTTAATATGAGTTTTGGATATTTAACAAATTTTCATGTTGTTTCGAAAGTAACTGAAAAAAAAAAAGCCGGATCGGGTCGGATATTGGATAGTTCGGGTAGTAAAAGTTATTTCCGAACCAACCCAACTAAGAAAAACAAATCCAAAAATGGACTTTAAAGCAAAAAAAAAATGTAACGGATACCCGATCGGTTTAGTTTTTACATTTTTAGGTTTACTCTTTACATTTTTAGGTTTAGTTTTTTACAATTCGGATACCCGATAGTTAGTGTAACCGAACCAACCTGATTAAGTAACTAAATTCTATTTTACATATGTTCCAAAGTACCTGATTACTTATTTATATTCGATCCGATTTGTCAAAATTTCGGCTCGGTTCGATTCAGACAAATCGGATCGGTTCATATTTCCAAGGCTAGTTACTATTGAGCTTTTTTTTTTTGCTTAGACCAAAATAAAGTTTTAGGTTTTGAATCTGAATGAAAATTAAAGTGATAAAATATGATTTATTAGACGTTAAATATCAGAGAAGTTGGCTATACACAGTTGCATCACAAAGTGAAGACTTGCATAAGATATAAAACCATTTGGAAAACAAAATAATCATCTACCAAATAACTAGATCTGTGGAATATCATCTCATATTGATAAATGAAGCATGCATGAAGGTGAAGTCTAGTTTTAACTTGTACTCAATATTAACCGAATAACGAAACGAGATATGTAGAGTGAAGAAAAACCTTTAAAGGCCTTGTGCAGCTGCTCGGAGTCTTCTTCAAAAGATGGAATTGTTGTAGGAATTTGAGTGACGCCATTAAATCTAAGAAAGACGAGGAAAATGCATCGTGTCTTATATAATGAGAGGATCAATGCCTCCGATACTCTACCATGGAGAAGAATGGACTCATATACTCTCTGTGAAAATTATAAATTTAACTTCATCCGTAAACTGTGAAAAAGTGAGGTCATTTACTGTTATGTCAATGAAAAATTGGATAATTTACACGATCCGAATTTGATATCCACCATTACCCGTATCCAAATAAAACAAATCGGATCTTGTTCAATAACCAAACAAAACCCAATTGCATGAAATGAAACCAAATTTTACATAGAACCACAAAATTGACATTTTACATTTTACCGTAATTACCTAAGCTGCATTTCACTTTTCTCTCACCAGACGGTGGAGGATACAGAGTGATTCACCTTTCTCCTTCCCTTTCTCATCACCTTCTCCGGTGGAACCAAAGTGATTTTTTCAGACTTGCTCGCGATTCATGTTTTAAGGTAAATTTATCGTCTTCTCCTCTTCTCTTTTCCGTATTCTCGATTTCGAAGTAGACTCTTGAATATTGTTTGAAAAATGTTTTTTCGTTTTCTTCCATAGTTCTCCGGTGGTCATCTTGCATCTTTCAATGGCTCGGATGAAGAATGCAGCCCGTTATAGAGGAATAGGAAGTTGGGTGACTCCCCCTCCTCTCCCTTCTAACTGGACCCGACTCTCCAATTCCTAAATCTCCTCCACCGTCGGATTCAGTTGAAGACGACATATACGAGCGTGGCGAGGAAGTTGAAGCCAGAGAGAACAAGGGAAGGGAGAGGAGGGGGAGTCACCCAACTTCCTATTGATGTCTGATATAATTATTCTAATTGTTTGTAATTTTAATGTCAACAAGGGAAGGAGAGTAATACCTCCGATTCACATGAACTTGCCAACAACAGAGTGGACAAAGCCTATCAGAATTGCAACAAGGTGCTATGTTGTAAAAGGCGGTTGAGACAATTGAGTTTGTTCTTGACATCTTTGAGAAGCAATGGTTTTACGATCACCCTCAATTCTGCCATTTTTTCACATGCCGAAGAATGAAAATCACATATCAATGGGGATGTGGATTCTTTTTGAATGATATGAAGGCATTGATGGAATCTTGCTTCAACCAACTCACTGACAAGCTTTTGGGACAATTATTAGAAATTTCAAAATTTCAGACATGTTGTATCAAAACTCATATAATTATTTAACAAACTTAAATGATTATATCATCATATAATGTGATCTTATAATGATTTAATTTATAACCCAATGATTTCATCAATATTTGAACAAATTGCATTTTGAACCAAATGGTTTTGTTTGACTGAAACCAATTTTCAAGCAATTCTTGATTTAACCAAATGTTTATATCATCATATAATGTGATCTGTGATAATTTAAAATGTATTTAATCTATAACCAAATGATTTCATCAATATTTGAACAAATTGCATTTTGAAAACCAATTTTCAAGCAATTATTGATTTAACCAAATGCTTATATCATCATATAATGTGATGTCATGATGATTTAAGATGTATTTAATCTATAACCAAATGATTTCATATATATCTGAACTAATTTGAGTTTATTGCATTTTGAACCACTTAACCGACACGAATTAGAATTAATTCTATTGAATCAAATGATTCATGTATGACATGAACCTAAACATGGTACGCCACAATTTTTCTTTGTTTTAATCGAGACATTACGTGATATTAGCAGCGCAATATGGTGTCCTAATATGTGGGCTTATTGGCTCAATCATTATCAATACATAACTATTAATGTAATATAATAATATCAATAACATAACTAATAATGTAATCTAATAAGTAGTTTCAGTGATAGCAAATTCGATCTTTTCCTACTTAGTGTTACCACTATTGAAACATGCTTCTAAATTTAAACCTGGCATACTCTTGTTACTTGTCTTTTGACGTCTTTCGCCTACAGAACGAAATCAATTTTCCTAAATCCGTCCTTTTCTTTTAGCACACTCTGGAGGTAACACATTCTTTTCCAGAATATCATTCAGGATTCCAACCCATTGAGATGTATCCGGAACAGGATATACTGTCCGAGAATACACTAACGCCCATTGTTCCATAAGATAATATGTTGAGCACAACTCATGTAGATATTTATCATCTCTCCTAGCGGGATTCAACATGTACACCTTAAGGGCGGCTATTGCATTTACACATGGATACTTGTCCAAATCAAAACGCCCTGCAAGCACAAGTTTTATTCTCCAAATTTACCAAATAAGATATCCCATCTCAACCAAGAAAGTTATACTCACACGCGAACATATTGAGCTCTTTGACAGGCAAGTGCATCGCTAGTTCGCACTTACCATGCGACTCATTCTCTACAAATGGAACCAAGTTTCGTGAGCTATTTTTCCAACAAATTCATTATGATGTTTGTTAAACCATTCTCCTATCTTATCAAGAATTTTATCAATCATGACTAGTAAAGAGTACTTCCTCGCTTTCCTAAATACGTAATTCAACAATTCGGCAGTATTTGTCGTTCCTATGTTGTACCTCACTCCATCAAAGTAACAACGAGCCCATTTATCCACATCTACACTAGTTTTCAAATTATCATCCACTTTAGGATACATACTCTTAAATTCTTCATATTGCGGGTCAAATTCAGATTGTGCATAAATCTGTCCAATTCCCTAGATCTCTTTGCAACATTTTCTTTGTGGTTGTTTGAAGCTTTTGTTCTCACATTGTGAGATAAGTGAAATAAACAATATTCATGTTGCGATGTAGGATACACTTCACTAATTGCCTTGATGAAGCTAGGATTTCTATCACTAATGAACACCAACTCTTCATTATATGCTATAACGGTCTTTAACATAGTGAATAACCAATTCCAAGTAGCATCTTTCTCACCATCAACTATAGCAAATGCAATTGGGTAATAATGATGGTTCGGATCTTGAGCAGTGGCGAATATAAGAACACCCCCATATGCTGTTTTAAGAAAAGTTACATCTAAACAAATAAGTTTCCTCAAGCCATTAAACCTCTCAATACAAGCTCCCAATGCAATGAATAAATACTTGAACCGTTGTTGTTCGTCCAAAAAAAATCTCGTCACTTTACCAATATTTGTACTCTCCAACACATACAAATACGAAGTCAACCTCTAATAACTTTCCTCTGGACTTCCACGCATAACACACACATCTTTTTATTTGCCTCTCAAAGCAGGTCTGTACGATACTGTAACTGCGACCTTTACTTGCACAACACCTACAAGAGACTTAGCTGATGGAGTATCTAACTGACCAGGATAGTCAGCTTTCACAACTTCAGCAACCATATTCACGGATCCTCTCCTTTTAACATTTGATGTGCTTGCCGATACCCGAGAGCAAGACTGCATCTTATAATATACTTTAATATACCAACTACCACTGCTTCCTTGTGGACGTGATACACGTAAGTACCACTTACAACCGAATTTACATCGACAACATCTTACAACATATCTCCAAGTATCCGAGTTCAATACATCGTAGTCATAACATCGTTTACGTGATGCTATGAGTACCAAATCTTGCACTTGCTTTTTGCACCCGAATTCTTGCCCTAATTCTAGACTCGTACCATTATCCCATTCCTCTATAAATTGAGATCCTTCTTCTTCGTCTTATTACAAGGCAATTCAACATGCTCACTAGGTCCATATCCATCACCCTCACTTTGTCATTCAGTACAACTAGTTCCTCATTTGCTATATTCTCGCCACCAACTATATCCAATGGATCATCATGTTCATTTTCTTCCTCATATATAATCATGGCATTGTCATCTCCACCATTCTCCCAAATATTGCTCACACTAAATGAACTTCCTACATCTCCTCTTAGATTATCTTCACAAGAATGTTCTATTCCAACATGCAAAATGCTTATTTTTTTTATCCACATTCATGCTACATAGATAACTTTCAACGTTCTCATTGTCTAAAATATAAGATTCTTTATTGGCTTCCATTACCAATGGGATATAACTCATCTTTATCTTTTGACGTTCATCCAGACCCATCTTCTTTCGTATCCTTTCCTTTATGGCCAAGAAAGTTATATCCTCAATACTCAATGTCTTGTATGTTGTAGCATAATAATTTGTAAGTTTCGAATCCCATATATAACCATATTCTGTTTCAACATAAAATACACTAGTATTGAAATGAATTACTGTTTTGATCAATTTATCTGGAAAAAAACAAGAGACAAACAAGTAAATAAGTAAATAACATCAGCTATATTATCAAGACTCAATATTAAGTATCTAACCTAAATAACGTACGCTTAAGTAAATAAGTAAATAACATAAGCTTAAATAGATTATCAAGTTTAAGTAACTAACGTAAAATAACTAGATTATCAAGATTGAGTAAATAACATAAGCTTAACTAATACTACAAAATCCTAGATCTTTACCTCACTAACTACTATCTATTTTACCTCACGTTCGTAAAACCCCACGATATAAATTTCATGTCGATTGATGATATCTCTGTTGCAATGTCATGCTTTTGATTCCCTTTTGTCTTTATGATTCACTCTTTCTCCTAAGCACTAACATATCCGTTTGTGGTGAGTGAAGCCGAAGTCAAGAGCTCATGAAAGTCAGAGAATACCTTCACTTTCACGCTTGATTTAAGGTTTTTTTTTATGCTTCTCTCTCCCTCCGAAATCAGTAGCATCAAGCATATCCGTTAGTGATGAACGAAGCCGAGGTCAAGAGCAATAAAACTCAGAGAATATCTTCACTTTCACGCTTGCTTTAGGGTTTCCTTTAAGCTTCTCTCTTCCTCCGAGGACACGAGCATCAAGCAGATCCGTTAGTGCTGAATGAAGCTGAATTCATGAGTTCATTCTGCTGCCGGATTTTACGTCGGAGGTGATGAAACTCGGAGAAGAATCAATGAAATTACATGACCTTTGTAAGAGAAGAAGGAAAGTTGTTAGTTTAGTTGTTTGGTGGATAATTAAATTATTTGGTTTAATAATCGTACGGAACTAACCAAACCAATCCTCGTACGGAACCAATCCCCGTTAGTCCTCCTCGTACCAATCTTCTCTATTTTCTTTTTAATTTTGTTATTTTATTATCCAAATAAAAGGGCTTAAGTTGAAAGAAAATTGAACATAAGAGTATTGGACCAATCTAGTCACATGAGGAGTAGGTTAGTCAAACTGTTTCTTAAGTAAGAATATCAGAGGCATTCATCCTATAATGAGATGAAGTCCTAATTAATCATTAATTTAAAATTATTGTTTTCAAGAAAATAAGATACTTAGGAATTTTAGTAAATCAGCTGAAAAAGAAAATTTGTTTATTAATACAGGCTCTATAATGCATTAATAAGACACATATGTATTAATAATGGAATAATATGTTTTGTTTTTATAAAATTAAAAATTGAGTAAATTAGTGTTCTATACACAAAAGTTTTTGAAACCCACAAAGTACCTTAGGGGTTGTTTTAATTGAGAAAATATCCCAATGTATAAGTGAACTAAAATGGTGTCCATATTTTTAATGTTTTGTCTATGTTGGTTACTAGGTAACATATAGTTTACCGAGTGAATGAAATATTAGTTGTGATTATATGTAGCACCTGTCAATATTTTTATTACCTACTAATATAATTATAAACTGGGTAATATATATTACCTACTAACTCATGTAAACGGTATCTGAATAACATAATCTAAATAAAAGACTTAATATCCACTAACATAGTCAGTACCGGGTATATATTTATAACCCGATAATATATTTATTACCTGTTAATATATTTAGTATCTCATAACATATTATCTGCTACAGCATACTCTGTATCGAGTAATATAGTTATTACCAATTAATATATATATTATCTGATAAAAACGTTTATGTTAATATCGGGTAATATATTAACTACCAAGTAATATAGTTATTACTCGATAATAGATTTATTATCCGACCATTTTTAAAGATCATTACTAGCATTTTTAAGACATTTACCTTCAAAAGCACCATCAAACGAAGACACCACCATTTTCACCACCTCGGTCGCCGCAAGAAGATTTAATGGTGGATCATGCACAACCACCACCACCTCATATTTAGACGGAGTCCCCAAAGGATTCCGATTCAGATCCACTCAACAACAACAAGAAGATCTTAGTCCTAACCGCCGTGTCGAAAATGTGCTATTACACTGGGGGCAACGAGAACAATCAAGAGTCTCAAGAGCTGAGATTCGATTCACCACCACAGTCACTACCAATTATTCTTCGTAGATTTAATCAACAAGTTCCAATTAAGATCGGTAAATCCTTCTATGTTCTCGATTAGATTATGCTTCAAAGAATTTCAACAGTCAACGCATACATCATCGCAAGAGAGTTAAATACTTATCTCTGCTACAACAAGGAAAAGTTTCTGTAATCAATTCAAAGAAACAACGAACATGAAACAGAAAAAACGGAAATTCTTACTTACTTGAAAGACGAATTTATCAACGATGTTGTTTCTTTCGTTGGATCTTGGTGTATTTACAAAAGAAAAGTCAAAAGGAGAAATTATAGATGTAGAAAAAGCAATAAAATAGTAATTATTCTCATAATTTATATTTCTCAACATTTTAAATCAGAATAAAAAAAATAAACTACGAAAAAATTGCAAATTGAGAAAGTTTATCTCTTCATAAACGAAAGAAGATAAGAAAATGAAAGAAATAAAAGAAAAGAGAGAAGAGAGAGACAAAAGGCGGGTTCTTTTGTCGATCCAGATGATCCATCTGGATGAAGATGAAAATTGTTGTTTTTTAGATACAATTATTTGATTCATTCAGATACAACATTTTGATGATTTTGACAAAATAATTAAAAATTTTAGAAAATTTTGGATGAATTTAAATAATGCATTTGAAAGGAGATGAGTTTGTAAAAATAATTAAAAGACTAAAATATCCCTAAAAATTAAAAGCAAAATTGAAAAAATAGGGCTTTTCTCTTCTCTTTTCGGCTCGACGCTTTCTGTTCTCTTCTCGGCTCTCGGCTCTCGACTCTTCTCTTCTCGGCTTTTCGGCTCTTCTCTTCTCTTCTCTAGACGCTTATCTTCTCTTCTGGTGAATATTTCTTAAGTAAGCAGTTCATTATTGTATTTCAACTATTTATACTTGAAAACTTTACTTGATAAAACATTAAAATATTATTTTATCAAAAGCAAGCATAAATGTTTGAACCAAATTTAGCATCTAAATCAAATTTGAAGAATTAAGAGGGAAGATGTATAAAGATCCTGATCAATTAAGTAAACAAAAAGAAGAGCTCAACGGTAAAGATGCTGAGTTGTTTTGTCTTGCTTGTGTGTAAATTGTGAAAACATAGTCTTTTCGTGGAGACCTTTGCTCCTTTATAGGATCAGTTACCATGCATTTAAAATTGGATATATTACATATATATATACATACTAAGAGTTATACCAGGTTACCTGATTTTTGTTTTATAGATTGAAACTTTTTTTCTTTTCATTCTATTATAATCACATAACAAATTGAATAATTCGTATATTAAATTTTGCCATAATGAAACAAAATCGTTTCATTTATTTGTAAATTGTAGTTATAGTTATAGTATAAACACAAGACTCAAAGTATCTTAGATATCTTAATCACAAAACTCATAGACTGGTCCTATATTAATATTTCGATTGCATTTATAATTGCAAAAGAACCTTTCAATCTGTGTTTGGTATTACCTTTGATGCACCATTCCATATAGTTTAACCAAATGCGGATGCTGCAGAGCCAGAATTATAGCCATCTGGGTCAATAACTCTCAATTTACTTGTTTTGATTTTGCCGGTAAGTGCTTCACCGCAATTACGGTTCCATCAATCATCAGTCCCTCTATTCATACAATAAAAAAACCTTATAACATTATCTTTCTTTCTCTTATAATATATAACAATGTCATTTCACAGTATGATGCTAACCTTGTTTACAGGACGGAATCCACCTTCTCCTTTCTTGTTTGCAGGATCAAAGTTATAGTTTAAGTTGCTGATGTGGATAGCCTAAAAAGCATAAACTCATTTTTTAAATATATATAATTTTTTTGGTCAAATAACTTATCAACTCAATAACCGAATTTCTAGATTGATATTCAAAAACCAAAAACTGTTTTGGCATGACCTATATTGATATTCAAAAGTAGGCGTACTTGCCAAACATTGGGTCGCGCAGTCTACCTTGGCTAATGTTGATCCAAAAAAAAAAACCTGAGACCAAACATCGACCTTTTCACCTTATAGTCTAGTCCTATAGATGGCCATGGCCAGTGATTCTTCCGATACTGATTACGGAAATTATGACGGCAAAGTCACAAAGAATATACAGCGTAAGGTGGGTCTTCTTTATGATGAGAGGATGTGTAAACACGACACACCTGACGGTGAGGATCACCCTGAATCCCCATCGTACTAAAGTTATCTCGAGCGGCATTGTTGCTTTTTTTTGACAATAAAACCCTAAAATTTGGAGACAGATTGTTGCAGAAATGTAGTCAAATTGTGTATTTTGATTATCTTAGCTGAGAAAGGGTCTATAGGGTCTAAAGGTGGTGATCGATTCTGTATTTAGGAATCTCTTTGAATCCATAAATTCAGATGATAAATGTTCCAAAAGATGATTTCGAATGTGAAGAAGTATCACCTTGTTGGAGCTATTATCTCTTCAATAGAGGATCAATCAATGAAGAAGAAATTAACAGAGAGAATAAGGGAAAAAAAAAGAGATAAGAGAGAAGATTAGTCAAAATATCGAATTGAGATGTCCTCTCTCTGTTACAAATAGTCTGTTTTGTGAAAGAGACATAAAGAAGTTGTACAAACCACAATCCTTAAACCGATAAACCGATAATATAATTTAACCGAAAATCATACTTATTAACCTGTTGAGAACATCCTTGTCCTCAAGGATGAAATGTTGGGTGTTTGTTGATCAAGTCCTAATAAAATTCCCAAGTAGCTTGCTCCTTTGGGAAGCCTTTCCACTTGACTTTTAGTGACAGCTTTGTTGTGCCTTTTGACCATCTTTTTCTCAAGAATGGTTTCAGGTTCCTTGTGATATCCCTGGTCCAACAGGTATTGTGGCAACGCAGGCTGGTCCGACTCTTGAGGAGCAGAGCAATGTTTGAGCTGGCTGACATGGAAAATATTGTGTATATCTGCTGATGGAGGAAGCTCTAACTTGTATGCGATTGCTCCAACTTTTTCGATTATGCGAAAAGGGCCATAATACCTAGGTGACAACTTGTGAGGAATCTGCCTATTCTTCAATTAGTGTTGTATGTAAAGCTGCAACTTATGTAGTACAAAGTCCCCAATTTGAAAGCTCCTATCAGATCGATGAGCATTAGAGTATTGTCGCATCCGGTTCTGTGCTCGTAAGAGATGAAACTTCAGCACATTAATCATCTCTTCACGTTTTTGTAGACTACTATCCACAGCAATTGAGCTACTTTCACCTGGTGAGTATGGGAGATGTAATGGAGGTGGCTGCCCATAAAGAACTTCATAAGGAGTGCATTGTGTGGCAGTTCTAAACGTTGTATTATACCATCATTCTGCAAGAGGAACCCATTGACTCCATGTGTGTGGCGCTTTCGAGGTTATACAACGTAAATACGTCTCTAAGGTTCGGTTAGTAACTTCAGTCTGTCCATCGGTCTGAGGGTGATATGCCGTCGAAAATTTGAGTTCAATGCCATGTACCCCGAACATTTCTCTCCACACTTCACTTAGGAAAGTCAGGTCTCTGTCACTCACGATATTCTTAGGCATTCTATGCAGCTTGAACACATTATCCATGTAACAATGAGCAACATCAAGAGCAGTGTAAGGATGAGACAGAGGTATGCAATGCACACTCTTGCTCAATCGATCCACCACTACTAAAAAGCAGTGTTTACCTTTGGATGGCGGTAAACCCTCTATAAAATCCATGCTAATTGACTCCCATACTCCCTCGGGTATTGGCAATGGCTGTATTAATCCCAGACTAGCAGCTTGGTCATATTTATTCTTCTGACACACCTCGCAGTTCTGAACATACCTTTGTATCTCCACATTCATTTTAGGCCAGTAAAACAGTGTTTTCACTCGGTGTAGTGTGGCATCACGGCCCGAGTGGCCTCCAATTGTTGAATCATGTAACCACCACAAGATGTGCAGTTTGACACTCGAATCATTTCCCACCCCAAGTTTGCCTCTTCTATGTAGTTCGTCATTGGTATAAGTGTAGGTAGGGTGAGAATTAGGGTCCACCTTTAGCTCATTAATGATTTTCTGCAGCGTCTTATCTGATTCCCTTAGCAATACTAGAGAATCATAAAAACCAGAATGTACCTGCGATAATGTGAGTTGCAGTAGTTGAGCTCCATTCGCGCGAGACAACGCATAAGCGGCCTGATTCTCCTTCCCCTTTGTGTATTATATTTCAAAAGGAAACCCCATAAACTTAGATAGCCACAAGTATTGAAAAGGGGTTGAAATCTTCTGTTCGATTAGGAACTTACTTTTCTGGTCTGTCTTGATGATAAATGGATTATGAGCAAGATAATACCCCCATTGCTGAACCGCATACACCACTGCCATTAGTTCCTTTTCGTAAACCGACAGTAATTGATGCCTCAGACCAAGACTGCGGCTGATGAAAAAAACTGGATGATTCTCTTGTGACAAGATCACTCCAATTCCTTTGTAGGAAGCATCAGTTTTTACCACGAATTCCTTCTGGAAATTAGGTTGTTGTAGAACTGGAGACGTTGTTAGAGTCGTTTTCACCTCTTGAAAGGATCTATTCGCCTCTTCGGACCATTGAAGCCCATCTCTCTGCAACATTATTGTTAAGATCCTCTTATAAATCATCGATAATAATTGGCCAATCCTCAGAAGCTCCTCAATTGCTTCTGGTTATTAGGGGGCTGGCCATTCCTTCACCACTTTGATTTTCTTGGGGTCGGTACTAACTCCTTCCTCGAATATAAAATGCCCTAAATACTCTATCACCATGGCTCCAAAAGTACATTTGAATGCTTTAAAATGCAACTGGTGTTGTTCCAAAATATTGAACGCTGCATCTAAGTGTCAGATGTGTTCTTCCCAAGTCGCAGTGTACACAAAGATATCATCGAAGAACACTAACATGAACTTTCTCAGGATCTCCCTAAGAACCTGATTCATTAGCCCCTGAAACGTCGTGGGAGCGTTGGTAAGACTGAACGACATTACTAAATATTTATAATACCCTGAATGAGTTTTAAATGCTGTCTTATGTATATCCCCATGTGACATCCTTATCTGATGAAATCCTGACCTTAAATCCAACTTTGAGAAGTATTTGGAGCCTCCCAACTCATCCAAAAGATCTTCAAGTAACGGAGTCAGATACTTATCATTGACAGTCTACTTATTTAACCCCCTGAAATCAGAACACATCCGCCATGTCCCGTCCTTCTTCTTGACCAGAACTATCAGAGCATCATAGGGACTATTACTGTGTCTTATGATCCCTTGAATGAGCATCTCGTCTATTATCTTCTCAATTACATCCTTCTACATTGTAGAGTACCTATATGGCCTATATTAAATGGGTTTGCTCCCACAATCAGCTAAATTTTATAATCAAACCCTTCTCTAAAATGAGGTAACGACTCTAGTTCCCTAAACAAGCCAGCATACTTGTCGACCAAAGGTTGCACCGCCACAGCTAACTCATCTTCCACTTGACTAGTACAGATGTGGTTAAGCTGAACGTCTTCATCGCTTATATCAATGCTTATTTCATCCTCTATTTTTTTGCATATTTGAATCATCGCTAACTGTGATCCCTGTGTCAACATCCTGTTTAAACTCTTTCCCTTAACCATTTTGCAATTTGATCTCTTGACCCCATTCAATGTATGTTTAACTCCATTCAACAAAAATACAATTCTCAGCTTGGTGAAGTCCCACATTATTTCACCTAAAGTACACAGCCACTGAATCCCTATAACCACGTCACAAGAATCCCAATTCAGTGTCCTTATCTCAAACTCCATTAAGTACCCCTGTATCTTCATCTGATAATCCTTGCATTTGTACTTGGTCACCAAATTACCCCCAACTGCTATCACAGACATTGGCTCGATAAATTTTAGTTTATAGCCAATTTCCTTTGCTATATGCTCGTTTATAAAATTATGAGTGCTGCCAGGATCTATTAGCACACTCAACTTCCTCTTCTCACCATAGATTCCTATCACCCAAATACAATGGTAACTAGAAGTACCCGTTAAGGCATTTAATGATATTGCATGAACCTCGACATTTGATAATTCTGTGTTTGGTCCCTCAGCATCAGTCACCACGATATCCTTCTCCAACCCTTCTTCAGCATTCTCGCTTTCCCCTTGCAACAACATGATCTGATCCCTTCTATGCTTAAGATGGTGTCCTGGGGTATATGGTTCATCACAGTACATACATAAGGCTTCACTCTTTCTTTCTTGCATCTCATGGTATGGAAAGGCCTTGTTTACTTTCTCTGATCCGTTTCTAGGGGTATAATTGTTTCTCACGGGATTAGATATTGGAGGAGGTGGAGTTACTGTCTAAAACATTTACTCTTTACTGTAGGGACTGAAGGGAGTTCTCTTGAATCTAACTGGTGTACATGCTAATGAAGATTCATGGACCTTCGCGATCTGAGCTGCCTCTGCCACAGTGGTGACTCCAAATTGTCGCACATGTTGAGCCAAATGTGGTTGTATATTTGTCGGGAAAGTACTAAGAGCGTGAGCTTCAGTAATATCACATCTAGTAAGAGCACCATCAAATTTTTCCAAGTACTCTTCGATAGTATCACCTCCCTGTTTCAGAGTCAACAATGCAGATAAAGGATCATCATATAGCTTACTAAACATCTTTGCTAGTAACCCGACGTACTCAGGTCAAGACGGATAGATTTCATAGTGATGCTTTTTGTGGTGCCATTGACGGGCCTTTCCTTCTAGATGGAGCGACACTAGGCGCGTTTTTGAGTTCCGAAGGAGTGCTGTCAAGCATAAAGAAATCCTTACATCGAGATACCCATTCATGTATTCTAGTACCATCGAATGTTGGGAACCCTATTTTAGCCATCCTAGTAGCCATTCCATTCAGTAAAAGAGAGATCTTTGCTTGCTCGGTGTTCGATTTCTCTTTTGCTCGATAACCCGGATGATACAAAATCTGGCGGTCCGGGTTGACGATAGAGCTCCGGTGTGGCCAACAGACCTGCAGACGGTGACAAACTAGCTTCCAGAGCCGATACCGGTGACTTTCCCCCAGTTAAGTGTTTCAAAATCATCTTGAATTTTTTTCTCAAATCTAGAAAGCTTCTCATCTATATATTTCTTCATATCTGCAACTAAAGCTTTTTGATCTTCCATTTGCTTGTTTATCTCACTCAAGGAATGCTGGCGGGTCTCCATTTTGCGAGTTGAAGAAACGCGAGGCTCTGATACCAAATAAGACGGTTAAAGGTGGTGATCAATTATGTATTTAGGGCTCTATTTTAATCCGTAAATTCAGATGATAAATATTCCAAAACATGATCACCTTGTTGGAGCTATTATCTCTTCAATGGAGGATCAATCAATGAAGAAGAAATTAACAGAGAGAATAAGGGAAAAGAGATAAGATAGAAGTTTAGTCAAAATATCCAATAGAGAGGTCTTCTCTCTGTTACAAATAGTTTGGTTCGTGAAAGAGACATAAAAGAGTTGTACAAACCACAATCCTTAAACCGATAAAACGATAACCTAAATCGATAACCTAAACCGATAATATAGTTTAACCGAAAATCAGACTTCTGAACCGATGATGCCTATAACAGTTTGCTTTCCTTGTTTGGTATGATATATAAAAGTCACAATATAAACTGTGATTTCAAAGAATCAAAAGGGTTACTATGCTACTGTGTTTTATTCTATATATGTCTTCCATAGCTTGTTATCTGTTTTCCTTTTTTTTTTTTCCACACTACTCTTCATGAACTGGCTACCTTTTTGGTTATTCATTATAAATTTTGAGTTATTCTTCTCTTCACTAATTCGAAAAAGTTTTCAATCCTCTCTGATTTTGTGTTTTTCCTTATCTTTGTTTGACTTTCACTCATAAGACTATATATTGGAAGAGTAACAGTCATTTAGTTAGGATAGTAGAATCTTGTCTTTCGGGTGTGCATCCATAACAATTTGTAACAATTTTGGTCTTTCCTTTCTGTAGATGCGTGGTTATTGGTAGTACTAATTAAAGCTGAAGATAAGCATCTTCAATTGGTTCACACAAAGGACCATGTTAATTTAGTTAAGAGTATTAGCAAAAAACAGAAAGAGGCTCGGAGGAAGAAGATTGCTTCACAGTTGAATTCGATATATCTAAATGGAGGTTCATCTGAAAGCTGTATATCTTGCAGCTGGATCTGTTGTAGAGGTAATATTAGATGGGTATAAATGACTTATCTCTTTCACTTAGGAGGATTAAAATTTTTTAGCATGATAGATAACAGTATTTCGTGCAACTTAACAGGTGGCTAAGAAAGTTGCAGAAGGAGAGTAAAATTGTGGCTTTGCTATTGTGAGGCTCCCAGGGCACCATGCTGAGGCAGATGAGGCCATGGGTTTTTGTTTACTTAACAATGTAGCCATTGCTGCAAGTTATATACTAAATGAAAGGGTAAAGACGTCTATTCACTTTTGTGATGCTTTTAGTTTCTTGCTCTGAATTTTTTTTTATTCACGTTCCTTTAGTGTGTTTGTTACAATGTTCTTTTGTTTTCTTTAAATGCAGGAGGATCTAGGTGTCAACAAAATTCTGATTGTTGATTGGGATGTGCATTATGGAAACGGTACACAGAAGATGTTTTGGAAATATTGTCGTGTACTATTTTTCTCTGTTCATAGGTGAGTTGAGACCTCTGTTTAGGTTTCTTTTGACGCCACTTGTCATGATTTAAGGAACCAGTTTTCTATTTATTATTTATGTGCCTGGGAAGTGATTGGTAATGGATTTGTGGCTAGGCATGACTCTGGAGGTTTCTATCCAGCGGGTGATGATGGAGATTATAACATGGTTGGGGAAGGTCCAGGTGAAGGGTCCCATGGGATCAAGCAGGATGTGGAGATGCAGATTATCTTGCCGCATGGGATGGGACCATATCTTGATTCCAGTGGTAAAGTAATTTAAACCGGATATTGTTTTGCTTTCAGCTGGATTTGATGCAGGTATATACGAATTAAGTAGTATTTTTAAGGCTATGTTAAGGTTAAGAAGTATTTTACCTTTTCAACTTCCTCTTATCAGCTATTGGTGATCCTCTTGGGGGTTGTTGTATTACACCATATGAATATTCGCTTATGTTGAAGAAGCTTAGTATCGAAGCGATAGACTCATTTATACGTTGTTTGTATTTGCGCACCATGAGTCTCTCTTCACTGAAAATAAACACTTCTTGGTTTAGCTGATTGTTAATCCCTAGACTACACTATGTAAACCTCATTTTGATATCATTTCTTTCGTTTCATCAATGTTCCCTCAGCTGATGGACTTCGCAAAGGGAAAGATTGTGCTGGCCTTAGAGGGAGGCTACAATCTTGAGTCCATTTCAAAATCCTCACTTGCCTGTGTGCAAGTTTTGCTTGATGAAAACCAATTTAAGGTTTTTTGGAAGCATACCCATTGCTGCCTTTGGCTAGCTGTGCGAAACGAAAACAGGAACAAAGTCCCGCTGCCACAGCTTTTCATGCGCCTAAACGTCCGAAAATCATGGCTCCCCCGAGTTCTTCTAGAAGTCATCTTGTCGGAGGCTTTGTGTGGCACCCTAAATTGAGATGCCTACGCCGGATTCGATTCACTTTGGTCGTGGGCAGACCAAACACTTAGCCAATTTAGGTTCCGTATTTACTTAGTCCGTTTTCGATTTTGTGACATTTTGATAAGTCCAAAAATACGCATAAACTAATCAAATGGGGTTCTAGTACAACAAGTTTGAAAGAATGATAAAATAGATGTATCTAAACCTAGTTTATCCCAATCTTATTTCATCCTTCCTCCCTCTCGCCTTTATCTCGCTCCTATTTAGTCACTTTCACGGTCATTGGGTAAATCATCACCTACAATCACGCAGGTTGGGTAAGCAAACGAATTGCTTAGTGAGTCGGTCATCCCATCCCACTAGGCCAAACCAGAAAAACATCAAACAATAAGCAATCAAGTCAGAGAACAAGCACTATTCATGCACGGAATTCAGTCAGATCTGCTGTCTTGGTCACTCGGATTCACCCGAATCAACACAACCAACAATAATTAACGAATACAGTAATCAGTCGGTCAGAATATCCAGTAAAGCAAGCAATCCTAACCTGTTTAAGACTTAATCCCTCTATTGCCCGAAAACGCACCCAAATCAACCACAACGGTCCCTAAACTCACCTTTGCCTTAGTTTACACCTCTTGACGCGAATTCATTCTGGTAACTTGGAACCTGTCTCGAACACTCGATCTGTCATTTTTCTTGCTCTAAATAGATCAAAATTGTCTCAGAGCTCTTCGCAAAGGTTTCCCGTTTTCCTTAGAGATTTTCGTGAAAAATAAGGTGGCAGCGACGGCTTTTATCATCTATTTATAGGGTTTTGGGTGAGAAACCCTAACCCTCATTCGTCTTGGATGGGCCGAATCCAAGCCCAACTAAGTTGGACCAAGGTCAACCGGAGGGACACTCACTTCCTGAACTGACCCTGACCGCCCCGACCATTTTCCACTCCATCAGTTCGGAAATTTCACTCCCTATCCGAACATTATCACTCCCCTGAACACTATCACTCCCTTGTCCGAACATTGCCACTCCTTTGTCCGAATTTCATGGACTTGTCCGAATTTTACTGTCTTGTCCGAATTTCCCCATTTCAACTCAATTTTTCACGACCCAACTTCCACTTCTCTCGAACCTATCGGGAATCACCCGAATGGTCCACGAGACACGGGCGTTACAAGTATCCCCCACTTCAAAGGATTCGTCCTGGAATCTAAAATTGGGATGGTCCAACCTCTTTCTTCTCGAATAACTTAGGGAAACTCTTTTTCATTCTGACTTCCGATTCCCACATAACTTCAACTTCCGCATCGCAGTCCCATTCAACCTATACCATTCTGGTTTTCTTTCTTCGGTCTGCCTTGACCTTCTTGTCTAAGATCCGGAATGGAATTCCCGTAACAGTCAAGTTTTTCCTTAGATTCCTTGGGGGTTCGACCACAACTTGTTCCTCATTACCTAAGCACTTCTTTAACATCAAAACATGGAAAACGTTGTGAAACGAATCCAGTTCCACGGGCAATGCTAACTTATAGGCTACTTTCCTAATCATTTACAGAATTTTAGAAGGCCTCATATACCTTGGCATTAACTTAGTTGATCGCATCGTACGCTCTTTACCTTTATAAGTGACCATCTTAAGGTAGACTAAGTAACCAACTGCCAACTCAAGTTCTTTCCTTCTCTTATTTGCATAGCTCTTTTGTCTATCATGGGCTTGTTTCATGTTAAGCTTGACCATTCTCAACTTTTTTGTTGTATCCTCTATAAAATCTCGCTCATAGATGTTTCGGTCCACCACTTGAGTCCAACATATAGGGGTTCGACAAGGTCATCCGTATAGTGCATGATACGAAGACATTTCAATGCTTGCGTGATAACTATTGTTATATGAAAACTCGACTAAAGGTAAGTGCTCATCCCACTTACCACCCCAATCAACCACAGGTTCTCGCAACAAGTCCTCGAGTGTTTGGATGGTACATTCTGACTGACCGTCTGTCTGCGGATGGTAAGTTGTACTAGTATGAACTCTAGTCCCCAATTTAGCTTGATGTTCTTTCTAAAATGCTGAATAGAACTTAGCATCCCGATCTGATACGATGCTTGCCGGTGCTCCTAGCAACCGAACTATCTCCCTTATGTAAATTTTAGACAAGTTCTCAACCTTGTTCGTCTTATTGGTGTTCTACCTTAACCAATTGGCAAGTATGACATTCTGAAACCCATTTAGCCAATTCTCATTTCATTTTCGTCCAATGATAGTACATTTTTAAGTCTCAGTACATATTGGTCGACCCTGGATAGATCACCAACTTTGACCCAAGGAAACTTCTTACCTCGGTTGCGTTCAAGGGTCTAGGCCATCCTGAAATTGCCTTCATCTTTTTTGGGTCCACGAACACTCCCTTATCCGAGAATACATGACCCAAGAATCCGATTTCTCTGTGCCAAAACCTGCACTTACTTAGCTTCCCGAACAACTTATGTTACTCGGCTGTCTTTACCATACAAGTTCTCAAAGCATAGCTGTGCAAACGTCATCTTCTTACACGGATCGAAGACACTAGCAACTATGATCATCTTGTTGATTTCTGTTGGACTCCAGTACTTGTCTAGTTTTTCAGACATAGTCATTGTTTTTCTCTTCAAAGCAAGGTTATTACCATTACTATAAGATTGAAGATTTAAGGCAATTGTTACAATTTCATTGTAACACAGATACGAACAGACGAAAGTTGAAGCTGACAAGACCATTGTGCTTTTGTAAAGCAGTACTAACACTTTCAGAAGAGCTTCTACTGATTCCCAATCAGTAGAAACTGGAGGTCCAACTCTTTTCCTTCCATCAACTGTTTCTAAAAAATACGACCTATAAGGCACATATTTCTCTTCCATCTTATCGAAAGAAACTCTAAACTTCAATGCTTGATTAAGCATCAAATAGGTTGAATTTCATCTAATTCCTACATCTAATGGAAAATTGCCCTATGAATTTTCCCACTATCAACCCGTAGCTCAAACGACTTCTGTCTATTTCCAGAAGATCTTACAAAGTTTATAGCATTCCTAATTCCAGAAACACTATCATCTATCTCTGACAACCCATCTTTGACAACCAAATTCATGATATGTGTGGCACACCTCACATGCAAGTAATCACCATCCAACACTAAAGCTTCATCTCCTACTAGTCTAAACTCTTCTTTAAATTTACCCATTGCACTAGTGTTAGCAATTGCATTATCAACTGTTATGCTAAACACTCTCTGTATATCCTACTCAGCCAAACAATCAACCAAACATCTATAAATTGTAACCCCCCTATGATCAGGTACGTTTTTAAACCCTATGATTAGCTTCTGTAATTTCCAACTCTGGTTAATGTAATGTGTTGTCATGACCATATAACTAGCTCTAGTACAAGAAGTTACCCAAATATCAGTTGTCAGTGATAATCTTTGCCTATTAGCACTTAGTAGCTTTCTAATTTCTGTTTTTTTTTTGTGTGAATGCAACTCATATATGTCTATGGTTGCAGATCTACAGGAATGGGGTTTTGGTAACCTAACCCTACTGCAGAAAGTTTTCCAGGGTTGACTCTCTACAAACGACAATGCAATTCAGATGTTACTAATAATTCATTTGTTGCATCCCTAAATTATTTATCAGAAACCTTTCCTAAACGAAGCCTAGCATCATCAGTAAAACCATTTGTTTCTGTTCGGTGAGCCATACCTGGTATTGCTTGCATGATTTAAGATGTTTCTTCATGTTTGATGTCCCGGATGAGGTTGGAAAAGTCAGCACCCTTCCACAGTGATTGCATGTAGCTTTGTCATAGTTGTCCTTCAGTCTGGTGAAGTTATCCCAGACTGAACTCCTTGGTTTTTTTTCCCTTTGTTGTCATCACCAACTACAGCCTCAGTCTCTTTCCGCTTATTCCCCGAGTTAGGAGTATTTGCAGCATCTTCAGTTGTAGACAGTGGTGGATGATCTAACGATGTCATCTGCGCAAGCAACAACATACATTAATTCATCATTCATCATTCATCATTCATCATTCAACATTCATCATTCATCAGAGTAGACCAAACAACAGACATTAACAACTAATGCACATTAACAACCAACGTACATCATTCATCAACAAATTAGCAAAAATGGTTCTCTAACAGAGCAAGAGACATCATCATTCAACTACATAAAAATGATTTTGTATCACTTAACTAAATCATTCAACCAAATCATTCACCTCACACAAGTATACAGAGGGAGAAACATCATCATTCAACTACAAAGGTCCACTTACAAACAAAACATTATTGTTGAAATCATACCAATTCCTTAACAAGAACCATATGAATTGTTGATTCTTTACATATCAAATCTAAAAGCCCTAAATTTATATCGGAACCCTAAAAATTTTCCAAATTTGAAACCCTAAATTTATATCGGAACAATTAAAATCAAAACTGCATATGATTTTGGGGATTTTGTACCAAATCCTTAGACAAAACTATATGACTTGTTTAATCCTACATCTAAAATCTAAAAGCCCTAAAAATTCCAAAATCGAAAACCCTAATTTTAGATCAGATCATTTTAAATCAAATTTACCTCTGATTGTGGAGATTTCGTATCAATTTCTTTGATAAATCTACATAAACAATTGAATCCTACATCTAAAATGAAAAAGCCGTAAAAATTTCCAAAATCGAAAACTATAATTTTAGATCAGATCATTTTAAATTAAAATTACATACGATTGTGGGGATTTCGTATCAATTTCTTTGATAAATCTACATAAACAATTGAATCCAAATCTAAAATAAATAAAAAAAACCCTAAAATATTTGATTGCGATTACCAAAATCAAAAGCCAAAAATGATTCGAAAACGAAACAGATTGAAAAATGAAATTTACCTGAGATCTTGCTCGCGAAAACGCCGATGGAGGAGACAATAACGGCGAAGGAGGCGAGTCACGATACCGTGGTGAACGCTGGTATTCCAGTTTGTATTTGCAGATTTTCAACAAGAGAAAAGTAAGCAGAGAAGAGAAGAGAAAATTCGCGAAACAATTGCCTTCGCAACAAGAGAAAGAAGAGAGAGGAGGTGAAGTGAAGAGTCACGCGTGTGGGCTTACATACCAATGCCCACATGTTAAGTTCGGGTACCCGGACGAGTATCGGGTATTACCTAAACTGAACCGATACTCGTGGGTACACAACTCCTAGACACCATTATTACTTTTACGAGTACCCGAAACCGAAGTTTTGGTTCGGTTCCCATTCGGGTATTTGGGTCCGGGTAATATGCCCAGGGCTAGTGAGGATCATACTCGATTTGGAGATGACATTGTTCTGTGATGAAGATGAGGATGATGAGGTGACTTATATGGAGAGTTTTATAGCTGAATTCGAGCATTTCGAGCACAACATTTGGAAAGCTGGTGTAGAAGCTGAGAATGTGCGGGACAATTTCTGAACGATGATGTCGAGATTGCAGTGCCGACAAAAACCCACGGAAAGAGGGAATCCTCCTCACGAGCAAGTACTGACCACATTCACCGGTTAGAAGTTGATTATGTCTCTTGTGCACTCAACAAATGGGTTGATACTATGTTCAAGAAGAATGTAATCCCGAAGGTGGAGAAATGCGTGGAAAAATACACTCTGAGATTGAAAGACCATTTACCCAAATTAACGACTGAACTCTGTGATGTGGTCAAGGACATTATTGGGACTCTAGTTACTGTTAAGCATAGTAAAGGAGGTAGGAATAGTAAAGGAAGTAAGTCTGCTAAGCGACGTGCTCTCAATCTGAGGTGACTTACACCCTTGCTATGTTTTTGTAGAATTAGTACGTTTACCAATAGTAGTATTACTATTCTACACGTGTGACTAACTTCCGTTGAACCTCATTTGTACAATCAGAGGCACCACCACCTACACTCAGTAGGCTGTCTTATTCTATCACAGAGGACCAGAGGTTATCGATCCCCAACAGAATTTATTAACATGTTCATATAGCTCTGTTTCTTGTAACAGACTTGTTCTTTTTGCTCTAACTCACTTTTCCCCTCATTTTGAGGTACCCTGATTTTAAGGTAACTTAGAGGAAAAGAAAAAAAAGGGAAAATGAAATAAGACAATGAAAACACTCATAAATCAGTGTTGGGGGTGGACATGAGTCCCCGGCCCACTAAGGATCCACTAATGACAAGCCCGCACTAGCTTCGTTCTATACAAACATCTTTGCCTTATAGGTCTCGTCTAGGATAGATATCCTTGGCTAATGGGTTTCGTCCATGACATACGATTCTCAGCTCATGGGTCTCGTCAAAGGTCTATAAGCTTGGTGCGGCGCAATACCAAATCAAGGGAACTCTCCAAGAATTTAGACCTAGACCTAGACGTATTCTTAATACTTAGAATTCTCGCTGATGACTTGACCTCTGCAGCCTTGTAACCCGTCATCTTTCCCATTTAATAAACATAATCTTTTACCTCATTTTTTAATTAATCCATCTGCTAAATCCGATACAAACAATCAATCAAGAATACCAAGTTGTTAGACCAATGACAACTGTTTTATCAAACACAACGATAAAGTTTTTTAAGAAAAAAATTGATCTTGGGATGGAATGTTGTTTCAAGCATGGTCATGTCCGATAAAATCGAGAAATACAGCCTCATAGTCACCACGAGTGTCTTTAGCAATGGCTCGATCAAGGGGAACATTGTTTCTGTGTAAATACTTCTCTTTTGATTTGTTCCATGTTGATCTCTGCTCGTGTAGTGATCACCTCTCGTAAGTACCCACTCATCTGTTCCCATTCTATTGATGGCTTGACATAGAACTTTCTCAAAGTACTTCTGAGGATATGTCAAGCATTTGTGTAAAGAATTTTAGGGCCTTTGAAATAGTTTCGTTGAGTATTTGGTTTGCTAAGAAAAACGCCAAGACTTTAACGAGTTACCAGCAACATGTCGGTATGTCTCGCGGAAGTTATGGTGACTCCCAAAATCACTAGAACAATGTGTTTTACACACGTAAAACACACACACAAGCCTCTCACTCTTTCTCTCTTACTCTCAGGTACAAGACAAATGAGAAAATGGAGATGGATAATGATAAAGAAGTCCTAGCAGACAAATTTGACTTTTTGGCTGCTCACTTCTCTTTATTTTTTCGGCTCTCTAATTCTCACCAACATTCTCTTGTATATATATATTGTTGTCTTAATGCAACCCTAAAGATCATTAACCCTTCTTTGTGTGTTAATCGCTGGCCCCATAAAACCCAATAGAGACCATGATGTGTAATAGGCCAAATATAATTCACAAACTCCACCTTTTGGCCCCCATAACACATCTCTTCTTCTCCACGTGATAACTCCATGTGATTCACCTATTCTTTTCTCTTTTACTATCCCTTTCTAAAACATCACACCATCAATTATACTTTCAACGATTTCTTCCGTCATTGTTCTAGTGAATTTAATCACAGGTAATCTCAGTCTTCTCTTCATCTCTTTATTGTGACTAGAGAGAACTTTACCTCCTTGATTTGGCGATTTCATGTCTGATTTTGCTTGTGTCTTTATCTTGTTCTCGGAGACATACAGACATGCTCCATCGCGATTTCTCCAATCACCTTCTCTAAGAGAACTCACCTCAGAGCTCTTCCTTCAAGTACCTCTAATCTAATTCTCATCTCTTGATTTAAATTAGACTCATCTAAAAAAAATCTCACGAGACTAAATTTCAATTATTTCCTTGCATGTGTCTTCTCCATCTTCTTCCATGAGTGAGATCGGTTGGCTTCTCACCACATACAACCACTTTGTTGGTCATAGGTAAGACCTTCCTTGATTTTCTGAGATTTTGGTTCACCGTTAAAGCTTCTTCTTCTCTAGAACTGTGAAGCATTTACAACCACTTCTCAATCATATCTATGGCCATTTACTCACATCCATCAAACCATTTTTCTTCACCCCTTTCATAATATCATTCCTTGAAATTTGATATCGAAACTTTAGTTTTATTGAGCTAATTTCTTCTCTGTTTTTTCCCATTCATCGTGTCAGGAAAAAACTCCACCTCAGACCATCTACACCTTTTTTCCGGTCTCAGACCTTTACTGTCGCTTCCTTATGCTTTTCTGGCTCATGTGACTCTCAGGTGAGGTCATAAACCTTCTTCTCTAAGCCTTTTGAATTTGTCGACTTGAAAGTCAATTCGTGTTGGTCCTTATGTTATCTCACCTGAGTATATTTGATTTAGACTTGGTTTGCCATCATCATTCTGGCCTTTGATGATTCTCCAGTGAGAATTTAACCTCTCCACCTTGAGGTTCCAAGTGCATCCACGACCTCATAATCATGTGAAGATAAGTTTCTCTTATCTCTTCTTTATCTGATTTTTTCTTGATAAATTGATTTACCTGACTGCTTTTTTCTATTTCTGATATCCATTTTGAACAGAGACTGACAATCAACTTATCACCGCTCATCCCTCATCTCAATGATTCTCAGGTATCCTCTATACTTCTATAATTATGACCTTTTTTTTGGTTGCTTTAAGTTTCCCTTATTCTCTGCCACTTATTCTCTTTGATATCATGTTGATTTTTCCCAGTGCCCTAACCTTTGAATCAACATTTATTATTTGAACCACTCATGCCTCAGTCCTTGAAACATTTCCTTGATTCACACACCTTTCTATTTAAACGGATAAGCCTTGGACTTCTCTTTTGTATCGCTGTTAATCTCTAACGATGAACCCGCCATCAAGGTAACACTCGCTAGATAGACTTTCGTCACAAACCCTTATCCATGCATCTTGTTTAAACAAAATTTTATTATCAAACTCATGAATATCAACTGCAGAAAACACTCTTAAGTCACTCATTCTTCATTCTCTCTTTCTGTCAAGTAATCCACCTGAACCAACCACTCTCAACTCTGGTTCCCAATTCCTCAACAGGTAACTCCTTCTTTATCTGTCTTTTTCAACCGTAAGAAGTAAAAAAACTGCATACCTGACCTCACTGTTTGTTGTCTGTATGTTTCTAAGGAATTATCTGGAGCTTTTTCATCTTCAGCAAATACTAGGGAGCTGACAGCACACTAGTGAGTAAGGCCCATGTTACTGTCTTTGTTTAGGAACTCAATATTCTTTGTTGTAGGCATCTTCTGTAGTTTCAGATCCCACTGAACAACCTCTGTGTCAATGTATATGATCTCTGCTTTTTGCACTGAATCTCTGTGTGAACATACTTATCATCCTAAACCCTCCTTGCTTAAAACTTAATTGTGTTTTTGATCCCTTTAACCAAACTGAATCCTTACCTAAGTTGAGGTTCTTTCTGTAACTTTATTTTCGTTGCTCTCCTGAAAGCTTACTTCAGTTTTGTGAGATCCAACCTTAGGTTAATGAATTAATTTTGTGGCCCATAGGCCTAATAAAAGAATTGTTCAGGGAGATCAGTTTTGTTGAAAAAAAAAATATGCATCATCTAAACCTAGCACTAAAATCTAGTGTGATCACCTATTTATTACCCATCAACTCGGCGCCCGTCTAAGCTTCTTCCTCTTA